>CAUYRT010032796.1:0-131222 GCA_963574885.1 Lepilemur ruficaudatus
CTCCGTATGTGATTCTGTACTTAACCCTCAAACTTCATTTCTTCTGTTTTTTTTTTCTTTTATTTTTTTCACTTTTTAAAAATTATTTCAGCATATTATGGGGGTACAAATGTTTAGGTTATGTGTATTGCCTTTCCCCCCTTTCCCCTCTCCCCAGAATCAGAGCTTCAAGCATGCCCCCATTGTACTAAGTGAAGTATCCCAAGAATGGATAAATAAGCACCACATGTACTCATCAGCAAATTGGTTTCCCTGATCAACACCTAAGTGGACATATAGGAATAACATTTATCGGGTGTCGGGCTGATGGGAGGGGGGCGGAGGGGATGGGTATATACATAATGAGTGTGATGTGCACCATCTGAGGGATGGACACGCTTGAAACTTCATTTTTTGTTCTGTGTGCTGTCATTCCCTTCATATCAACTACATAGGGCCGTTACGAAATGTTAAGTGATGATTTACATGAAGGTACTTTGTGACCTGGAAGAATGTGAGCTTTGCACTGGAGCCTCCACGGGGATTCTCAAGGATGCAAGCACCAGCCACCTTTGCCTCGGACAGCTCCCCGTGGATAAATGAAGGCTTTCAAGTGGGCAGGAAAGAATTCGATTCTCATGAAAGTTAATTGAGAGCTGTGTTTTCTAAAGGATAATGACCTGGTGAATGATGTTCTGAGACAAGTGAATGTGATAACCCACTTGTTTTCTTGGGTATCAATTATCAAACAGAAGTCACGTCTGTCACTGCTAACCTGTTCACATAGTGACCTCTTCCACCCCACCCACAAGGTCACCATGGCACTTATAGGGCCAGAAGATCATCCCACTGAAAGGTAGGAAATGCTAATGAGTAAAATGCAGCCCTCAGGAAACCTGGTTTTAGTCATTGCTACACTTTATTAAATAGTCAGACCAGTCTTTGGTTGGGACCACTCTGTGCCAGTCACCATGCCCAGGTAATGTCCTAGCACCCTGACCTGTCTTTGGTAGGAATCCTGTTAAGTTGGTTTTGCCAAAGTCTCCTTATTCCTGGTGTTTCCTCTTAGTTGTTTTCCATCCACTGACCTCTACCTTGCTCTTTGGATATAAATTCCCACTTGCACCTGCTGTATTCAGAATTCAGCCTGCATTTATATTGAGGCATCTTTTCCCCTATCGCAATAATGTGAAATAAAAATTTATTTTAAACTTTAACTGCTTTCTAGCTCTTGTTTTTATTTGACAGAGCTCAGGAGTAACATTTGAACTTGATTTGTAGATGTATTGATAGGAAGAATCAGCATTTAGCTGGTATTTGAGGGCACTCATACTTCCTTTTATTATCTTTTATTGTATTTTCTGACTCTGTCCCACATGTTTGCTAAGAAATAAGAGTTCCAAGAACTCTCAGGGAGTCCACGAGAACATGGCCCTCAAGTAGGCCATCCTAGATGACAGGTATGGAATTCTAGGAGCTCCTTCTTGCTTGAGAGCCCCTTGAGTGATCATCATAAAAAACGTGTTATAATAAAACTTTGCATTTAAATTGCCTCTTATTCTTAGGATGTCAAAGTGCTTTACAAACATGAATTTCTAGAAACCTTTTAGGTTAATTAAAATGAGCAGGTTTCCCAGACAAAGAAGGTGACTGTTTTTGTACTTTTGAATTTTTTTTTTTTACAGGTGAGCGAATCGAAGCACAAATAAGTTCTTTGACTAGTCAAACAGAAATATTCTGAGAACAGGTGAATTCAGCATTAGCACACCAACCACGTTGCTCAATTTCATTGCTCTTCAGAATAATAGTGATGATAATGCAGTGATTCATGAATACTGGTATTCACGATAAGAGTATTTGCACTACCATTTATTGAATGGCTGCTATATGTCATGCGTCATGCCTGGCACTTGGTTTGCAGTCATGCATTGTTTTCTCACAATGCTGCTGCAACGTAGGTTTTATCTTCACTTTTCAGCACTGGCAAGTCAGGTTCAAAGCATTTAAGCAACTTGTCACAGGTCCTACAGCCAGAAAATCACAGAGCTGGGATTTTAACCCAGGGTGGTTGTTGTTGTTGATTTTTTTTTTTTTGATTGCTGGGTCTATATTCTTCTTCTCTATCAATATCATTGCCAAATTTTATTACTTTTTTCTTCTCTATTTCTAAATTCCTGAGGAAAGTGGCATTCCCACCAGAAATAGAAGTTGCTGACTTGGAGTGAGAGTTCCATAATGACAGTCAGAGGAGATGAAATCAGACTGTTCGTGGAGGTCAGAGAACAGGGGGCAATGAGAAACAAGCCAAAGCATTTGGACTTTATTCTCTTTACGTAAGTCATCCATTTATAGACATTAGTCTGCAGCTCTCAGAGGACCAAGGGGCAAAGACAAGAAAGCTTCCATTCTCTGAGGATATAAGATGAGCAGACACTATAGCACATAATTTACCGAATTTTATTCTCACAACAGCCCTGTGAGATAGGTTCTCATCTCCATTTTGCAGAACAAAAAATTAAGACTCAGATTAAAGAGTTTGTTCAAGGTTGCATAGTCCTTAAAAAATGTCACCAGTTCATTTAACTCCAAGACCTGTTCCTGCTATTCTCACACATTTGAAAAGTCACATTCTAATCAGATTTTATGGCCAAATCTGTCTGAATCAAATATGCCCACCTATGTTGACATGCCATGCAAGGATTTTCTGTTTAATGTGGACACATGGTTGCCAATTCGTGCCTTAGAGTCTTTGATTCTACGAGGAGGTCTGTGGGGACACAGACCCGACTGTCATTGCCTTTCACAGAAGGCTGTACTCCGGGTATAGTGTCCGCAGACACAAGCAGACACTTTGATCCCTGCTGCCTGACTCGAATACATTTCTACAAATGTTTCTATAGAGTACTCCACTTCACCACATCACGTTTCCATCACTCCCCTCATATCACAGTGACAATGCATATCACATAAAAAACACTTCAGGGGCATTTCCCGGAGAATTGGAAGAAGTGACAATACAAGTGTGATCTTTTCATCAGTTCATATGCAGTGGCCCAATCGACTTATTCCCAATGAATAACTTCTTTTGTGGATCCAGGTTCTCTTATCTATGTTCACTAAGGACATTGCTTAGTCCTGTGTTTACCCTCCCCAATACCCAGTTATCATATGTAAAGTAAGCATTAAATCACATGCTCCCTGTATATCATGTTGCATAAAGGTGAAGGATCTTGACTCTGTCTCTTTGACAAAACACTGTTATTACAAAGTGGGGACTATACGAGCCTTCCTGGCACAGTGGAGCATGCAAGATGTCACAGGTGGTATAGTTGGAAGGTCAGGAAATGCAAGATGGTAGAAAGCTGAAATAGCCCTGGTCAAAAAGGCAGTAGTGAGATCAAGGTGATCTTGAAATATCTGCTGAATCTAGATCTCCCATCTTAAGCTAGATGACTGGAACTGCTTGCTTAGATTCCCTTGAGAAGATTTGACATCACCCCTACAATTTTTAAACAAAGGGTGATATGACAAAAACTGCAATTTAGAAAGATCATTTTGAGAGCAGATCAGAAGGCAATTTATGACCTTCAAATTTATGTTTTGATTCATTTGTGTCTGAATATTTTTAGAAATGTTTATTGTAGAACTAAATTTTAGACCTAAATTTATTGTGTCAGAGGAACCTTGTCATCAGTGGCAGGTGGGTGGACTGCTCAAAACATCACATTGCCATGTCTGGGAGCTGAGAGGTGCCCAGTTTGATTGATGTCACTCTTTAGTAGGGATGCAATACTGGCATAGACCCCCACCTACTTGAACTCTGTGTGTGCTTCATATCAACTTAACCCATTTCATATAGTTAATAGGTTCAGGGGTAATTAGCTTTAAACTGTTAATGCAGTGTCCTAAGATGACAGTAGACAACAAATGGCATAGCCGTGTTTTGGAGAGCTTTGAATGCCATCTCCAAAGAGAACTGTGGCATGGAGTCAGATACTCCTGACATGGAATCCTAGCTTCTGCTGGTTATTAGCTGTGTAACCAGGGCCAATAAATTGCTTATAGGAGCTTCAGCTTCCTCATCTATAAAATTATGGAAATACTTGTGTCTACCTTGACTTTGAAAAACAGAAAGCAGAGTCATGGACAGAGCAAATGCTCAAATGCTCAATATATGTCACCTTTTGATTTTGATTTTTTTCGCTTTCCTGATTATTCTTACTCGTAAGGAAAAGGAAGGCTCAGAATTAAATAAATCAAAGAGATCCAGAAACAACGTTAGATTCATATTTAGACAGCAATTGATTTTTTTCTTGGGTAAGAAAAATTATACATCTGCTTCTAAAATATGAAGAGTGGTGATTATGATTCATACACACATGATTCACAGAGAAAGCTGCGGCTAAAACACAGCTAAACTAATAATATTTTGTCCTTGTTACTAAAGCTTATCTAAGCTTAGAATGTGTACCCAGAGTTAGAGCAAGAATCCCAAGGGCAATATTAATGCTGCTTTGATTTGGTCATAGTGTCATAAGCAGAAAAAATGATTGCTTCCCCACTGCCCCCTCCCCAACGTGGGCGCATTTGTGTCGTGTGCAGCTGCGCCCTTCTCTTCACCCACTTAGTTTCCACGTGTGGTTGATTTCTGGTAACGGTGCTCAGAGCCAGGCTCCGTCCTCTCTGCTCTGGACCATTGCAATAGCGCCTAACTAGTGTGCCAGCCTCCAACATCTCTCTCTACAGCAAACCCGTTTTCTCTCTTCCTGCTAGGATGGGCCTCCTAAATCACTGGTCAGAGGTCAGCTGGGTAGCTTAGAAGAAAAGTCATATACTTGAGCATCCAGGAGATTTGGCAAAGGTCCTAGATATGTCATTTTCTCACTATGTGATCCTTAGCCACCTGACCTTGCTGAGCATGCATTTCATCATCCGTGAAATACAAATTATATCTATTAAATAGTATTTTATGAGGATTAAAGGTATATATAGAATATCTTACACAATTTGTCAGAATAATAGGTGATCAGTAAATCATGCTACTCTTCAGCTGCTCTTCTTGAGAGAAAAATCAGATCTAATTTTATTGTGGCCTTCTAGGTACTCTGCGTTTATCCTCCACCTTTTACTATCCATATACATCAGGCTCTCTTGCCTCCTGACTAGCTTTTCTGACTTTGTGTTTCATCCCCCGGAGTCCTCCAGGAACTGATCTTGGAAGAATACCATTCCACTGCTGTTCCTTCCTATGCATATTGTGGTTGGGTGCCTGGACTGTCGTACAGATATCAGGGTTTCCTTCACCTTCAACACACTGAAGCAAGCAGAGCCACATATCTGTGCTATTGTGCCTAATTTATGGATATTCATCAAGAATGTACCATGTGCTCACAATGTGCACTGTTTTAGGTATTGTCGTGGTAGATGTGGATCTGAATCAGCTATTGTCATTGGCCTTAAAAAGTTCACATCCTAATAGGAGATGAGAAGGCAACAGTAACCAACCTATAAATATATACCAAACAGAATGAGAAACGTACCATGGTAGGTTGGGGAAGAAAAGTTAAAGAAGGAAGAGAACACGTCTGGTCTGGAGGACATACTCAAAGACTGCAGGGAAGGCCGTGATACCAGAGACTGTTGGTGGGGAACAGGTGTGGTTTCAGCAGACAGCTTGGAGCAGCAGAGACCATGCAGGCTTTGGATGCAGAGTGTGGGAATTTGAGTACCAGCCCTGCTCATTACCAGCGAGTCCTTCTACCTGGAAAGCCCTTTCACGTGGCCTAAGGCCTGCTCCTTCTTATCATTCAGGGCTACATCCAGAGGTCATGTCATAGAGATTCCCTCTCTGAATGAACACTCTTTCTGAAGGAACCTTTTACCTCTATGCCTACTATAATCACTCTTCATATCAGACACTTTTGGAGGCTAATAGCCTCTCTGCTTTTACCCGAAATTTGTTTACATGTGTACTCCTTCCCAGAAAAAGTTAAGGAAGAAGAAACCTATGCCCAGCCCCAGGGATCATTCTGATTGGCATTAGCCAATTATGTTGGTCTCCTTCCCTTCCCAGTGATTAGTTTAGGGGAGGATGTACGTTTCATTTCTGGCCAATGAACTATGACAGGACATTTTTGGGTATCTTTGGGTATCTCTGGGAAGATTTTTTTTTTTTCCTCCCAAGAGAGGCTCTATTAGGAGTGGTCTCTTCCCTGGAGGATGTGTCGTCTCCTTCTGGACTTTGTGTCAATATGAGTCTGAACTGTCTATAGTCATCTTGCAAAACTAAAGGGATGCAGCCTTTTCTAAAGCTGTAGCCTGAAAGCCACAAAATGGAAAGATGATGTGAGGATCCTAAGTCCCTCATGACAGCAGTGATCCAGGACATGACATCATCTTAAACCTTCAGTTATTGGGGGGATCATATGTTTCTCTATTGTTTAAGTTAGGGATAAGAAAACTTTTTCTGTAAAGGGCTAGATAGGACATATTTTAAGCTTTGCAGGGCATATGATCTGTTGGAAGTACTTGAAGCTGCAACTGTAACATTAAAGCAGCCATAGAGAAGATGTAAACACTGGATGTGGTTGAATTCCAATAAAACTTTATTTACAAAAATGGGTGCCAGGCCAGGCCCATGGGCCACAGTTAGTGGAGCACTGGTTTAAGCCATTTGAATCAGGATTATCTCTTTCTTTTAGGTGCAACCATGTCCACTAATGTTTTCTATCTTCCTTTACCATGATTTATTTAAATAAGAGCCATATTACAAGAAATTAATTATTAATATTTACTTGTAATTTAGTCTCACTGTCACTAGAGTATAAGTCCCAAGATGCCAGGGACATGTTTCCTCTTGCCTGGCACAGAAGAGGAGTTTCCCGCATGTGTGAGTGAGTTAATGAATGAATGGGGCAACCTAGCTAATCTCTTTAAGTTTTGTTCAGTTTGATTTTCCACATTTTTAGTGGTTAATGATATTATTAGCTGAGTTGAACATAAATTCTGGTTTACACCTGTCCCTACATAAATTTCATAAAGCCTCTGCCTCCCCCTTTCACTCTCAAAAGTATCCTGATTTGGACAATAAATTATATGATCACTCTAACAATAACAGCTGTTTATAGAGCCTTATTCTGTGGCATGGTGTTAACCTCATTTGATACATTGTTTTATTTATTCCCTGGAGAAGTCTTGTGAGTTACCAGATATTACCCCCATTTTAGGGAGAAGAACCTGGGGCTCAGAGAGGTGAAATAACCTGTCCGCAGACACACAGCTGATAGCAGAGTTGAAATGTTTGACTCCAGAGAACATGGTTCTAACCATTATACTCTGGTAGAGTTTATTTCCAAATATATCTGTCATGATATTTCCTGTCTCATCCCACCTGCTCTTTCACGAGTTGACTTTATCACTGCCTCATTGGAAGGCAGAGTCTCTGTTCCCCTCTCCTTGAATCTGGGCAAGCTCTGTCACCTGGCTTGAACAATAAGTGATGCTGTTCAATTTCCAAGTTCAAGCCTTAAGAGATTCACAACTTTCACCATGACCTCGTGGGACATTCTCTCTTGGAGACCAGCACTCTCTTGAACTCCGACTGCCCAGCAGGAGAGGGAGGCTATGTTGAAAGGAGCACACTCCAGCCACAGCTGAGAGCTCCCAGCTGGACCTGGAGTTGCCCAGCTGAGTTCTGCTCAAATTTCTGATCTGCAGAATTGGGAGCAAGCAAAATAGTTGTTGCTTTAAACTGCTAAGTTTCAGGGTGATTTTATGCACATATAGATATTCAAAATGCATACTAAATGCCCTTGTAGTTTTCTTAGCTTTGGGAGAAGTGTATGCCAAACATCTTACTAGGGGTGGCTCATGGTAGGTGATCAATAAATAGTGGTATTATCAATAGAGAGGGGAGTGGAAATGGCATGAGCACAGTGAGGTGTTTATGAAAGAGCTGCAGTTAGTTTCAAGGTGAGCTGCCTAAAAGGGTCCGGGGAGACAGAACTGGACTGGAAAGAATGGCAAAGGGAATGAATGCCATGTGGGGTGAAACGTTTACATGAATTTTGCCATCTATATAGCCCTTCTCTAGAAAGTGCCATCTTGGCTGGAATTTCATATTTCTGATATGTGATTAAAGGAATTGGGAATAGTAGAAGGGATCTTGCATTAAAAAAAACTCCACAAAGCTGGGACAGAAAACCTGTTTTGTCCCTCACTTACATGTGCCCTAGAATTTATCTTCTCAGGTCTCTGTCAGTTTATTGGTCCATTATGGTAGTTGGAGAGCATTTCCGAAAAGGGCCTTCAAGATATTAAAAAAAAACCAAAAATACAGCTCTAAATTTTAAAGCACCTTAGAACAAATCTCTCTTGTTGAGATAGCATCTTTGATCTCTGTTCTCGACTGGCTAGCAGCATCTCTGTCTCCACCGTCTTATTTGTAAGCTAGGGTTTTAACCTGACTTAAGCAAAACACAGTCATCATATTGGATTTGCAAGCAGTCATTAACAAAAAGCTGCCTTTGCTACAAGCTTGTAAGATTGCTATAAAGAAACCAGAGAAGAGGCTCTGAAAGCAAATTAGCATTTCAGAGAAGCAGTTGGAGTTAGTCAGCTTTCTCATTTCTTTTGTCATCAACAAATTGTTGTTTTCTTCCTTTAGGAGCTAAAAAGGTGCAGTTAAAATAGAGTTCATTGGTGAGGCTTGCATTCACTCAGACACCTCCCACATTTTTCTCCATTGTAATAATGTGGCAGCCACAAGAATAGCAGGAATAATGATGACGAAAATAAAAATCAATTCAAGAGAGATCTATTGACCACTTGTAATATGGCATGCAAGTCTTCTAGGAGATGGGTTCAAGGCATGAATAGGACATGGTTCTGTCCTTGTGTTGCTCCTAGACTATAGGAAAATAAATTATAGTGAAATGAGTGTAAGCACGGAGGTACAGATAGTGCCAGGTTAGTTAATTTTTTATGAGGAATAGAAAGTCTTCCCAGACCTCCCAAACTAGACCCAGTGTCCTGTTGCATATTCACTTTGTGGAGGTAGATATCATAATTCTTATCTCATAGGTCAAGGCTCAGAAAATTTAACTTGTATCTTTGAACTGTGGTTTTTGTTTCAGGCTAAAACATAGGAATTGTGTAGAAATCAAGAGCCATGTCTCAAAGTATCAGTGCCATGGAAGAAACTTTTATTGAAGTACACATTTGTAAAATACATATATGTGTATATAATCTGGATGAATTTTCCCAAAGATCCAGTTTAACTAGCACCTGGGTCAAGAAACAGGACATCACCCTTACGCCAGAAACCCCATTTGCACCCATTTCAGACACTACTCTCACCACCAAAGGTGGTAGTGGCTTCTAGCACCATTGGTTAATTTGATTAAATTTACACAAATGAGATCAGATGGTGTCTATTCTTTTGTATCTGGTTTCTTTTGTTCAAACATTGTTATGCAATTCATCTATACTGCTATATAGAATAGTATTTCATGCTTTTTGCCATGTAGTGTTTCAAAGCATGAATATACCACAAGTCATTTACCAATTCTAATGAGATTTGTGTAATTTCCAGTAATGGAGTATTACCAAAATGATAACATCATTCTTATATATGTCTTTTCATGCATATGTATATGCATTTCTGCTGAGCATATTACCAAGAATGGTATGCTTCTGTAATATGGTATATGTATGCTTAGTTTGAGTAGATACTGTTAAATAGTTTTCCAAAGCATCCATACCAGTTTACATTTGCTCCAGTAATACGTAAGAGTTTCAGTTATTTCACATCCACCGCCATACTTGGTATTGTCTATTTTTTCATTTTTATCCATTCTGGTCAGTGTGAAGTGGTTATCATATTATAATTTTAATTCGCATTTATCAGATTACAGATGAAGTTGGGCATATTTTTATATGGTTACTGGTCTTCTGGCACAATATTTTGATATATAACTTGAAGATCAGGTTTCTTTCTTGCTGTGCTTGCCATATTATATTTATGTTCTTCAGTTCCTGTGAACTTTTTGATAGTGTAAGTGGAGCATCATTCCTTTGTGTGGCTTCAGCACCTAGGACAGTGCCTGACCAATGGTTGACCTAAGCTCAAGTGGAACTGAAGGTCCACCTGGAGTAAGAGCTGAAGGCAGGGTGGAGAGCCAGGCTGGTCTGTGCTGGTCTCTGTTCTGTCCTCTCTGAAGAGGCCGACTGAGCCTTAGCTCACTCTCCTCTCTCCACTGTGCCAGATTCATTCCAAATGGAATGCTCAGCTAAGCCAATGCTTGGAGCTGTTGTGTACAGTGGGCATTCTGTTGTGGCCACTGTAGAGACCATACCTTCAAGGAGGAGAGCTGATTTCTCTCTGAAGAGTTTTATGATGCACGAGGAGGCTCTGCCCCCACTCCCTCACCAACTGTATCTCACTGGGCAGGAGCCTTGCTCAGAGTGATATTTATCTTCTCACCATCTGCACTTGATGTTGCCTAGTAAGTGCTTGGGTCTGAAATACAGTACCTAAAAAGTATGTGCTTTGGGATCCAGTCCTGCTTCTCATTTACTGTATTTGGACTTTTGTCAGAAAGCTTGCGCTTTCTGAGTCTTTTTCATCTGTAATTTTGGAGTAATCTCACCCACCTCAAAGGGCGTTGTAAGGATCAAACATGTCGACGTGTGTAAAATACTCAGGAGAGCTCTTGGCAACTAGTGAACACTCATTCAATGCCAGCTCTTATTGCTTTTTAATTTTATTTATTTGTATTTATATATAATGGTTGTGCATATTTATGGTAGCTCTTATTATTAACAGTGATGCTTGGAGTCTGTAATTTTGGAATTAAGTAAAAGATAATGATGACCATGTGTTTAGCCCAACGTGTCTGTGAGATATCGTTGTGACAGACATGTTTCAAAGCAAGAGACAAATCAGTGGGGTGGACTGTGGTTAACTGAGCATTGCAAAATTTAAATGGTAGCAAATGCATTGTAAGTGTACTTTGAAAATCCGTGTGAGAAATAATATTCATAAAATTCAATGTGATGTATGGTTCAAAAAAAATGTCATGGCTTCTAATTTTAGAAGACAAAGACAAAATGGAATCCTGAAAGTTCTCCTCTTTTTTTTAATATTACTTTACCCATCAATTTATTTATAGAGATGATGACTAAATCTCCAAAAAGTAGGGACACTACAGTCTCGTGTACAGAAAGGAGTTCTAGAGTCTAAGTTTGAATTCTAGAGCTATTGCTTTCTAATCATCAATCCTTGAACAAACCACTTAATCCAGCAGAGCCACAATTTTCTAACTTAAAAATAGGGAGCGCACTGGCAAGTTGTAAATATTCATTGAGATGATGAAATTGTTTAGTCTGATACTTAACACTGAGAAGGAAACTACTTCATCAATGGTAGACTTTAAAACAAAATAGACACCCATTTTGTATAGATCATTGTTGGAGTCTAAGATAGTATTGAAGACATACACATCTATGTGTCTTTCTCCCTAAATAGTACAGTCTTTGAGAGCATAGATCATCTTTTTTTAGCTCAGTATCTCCAGTGCTCAGGAGAAGATCTGACATACATTGTTGCTTACTAACTGATTTTTGAATGAGTGAATAAACAAAACATAGATCTGACCCTCCTGGAACTTACATAATGCAGATAAAGGGAAAAGTAGACTAAAATGATGATACAAGATAAAAAGTGAGACCTTAAAATATAATTATGCACACCACTTTTTTCCAGCTATGTTAGAGTGAATAGAATAAAACAAGTGCCAGACATTGTCCAAGCACATTACAGGTATTATGTGTTATGTAAGTCATTCACCCTTAGAAGGTGACTATATTAATATCTCATTTTGCAAATTAAAGGTTCAGGGAGGTTGGGAAATTTGCCAGTGTTCACATAACTAGTGAATGGCAGGTCTGTTTGACTTAAGCGCCTGTGCTCTAACCTCTGTGTTGCACCGCTCCACTAGTCTCTTAGTTGTGTACTCTGAAGGGACAGGGAAGGATTTATTTTGTCCTGGGAGATCAAGGTAAAGTGCTGTCTAAATTGCATCTTACAAGCTGAGTTGAATTTTGATATATGGCGAAGGATGAAGGAAGAGAGCTTTACAGACTGGGCAAAAGGTTGAAGGCCAAACATGATTCGGGCAAGGGAAGGAAGAGGAGATTGCCTGAAAGGCTGGAGTGAACCTTGACGCTAGGAGAGTGCATTGAGGCCGAAGCATAGAGGGCCTTGAGGCCTTGCCAAAAACCTGAACTTCAGTTTCTAGACATTGAGAAGCCAATGGAGATATTTGGTGAAAGAGTAATGCTATGAAACCACATTTCAGGAGATGGGCCTAGGGGGAACGTGAGGGATTAGAGCAAGTTATTGTGTCACTGTCATTCATTCTCTGATGCTGAAGAGTAACAGGATTCCCCCTGGGGCCATACCATTGTGATTAGCTCTTCTCACTAATTAACTACTTCTTGCCTCTGTGTCTTCCACCACTTAAAATATTGATCTTCTGCAAAGTCATCTCCAGCTTTGCTCCTTGGGAAGCTTCATGTGAAATAGAAAGAGCCTGGACATGAATTCAAGAGACCTCGGCTTCCACATATCTCTGCTGCGACCTTGCTATGTCTGGTGGTCTCTCTCCTCCTCCCTGGGTCTCGATTCCCAGGCTCTGAATCGAGAGAGCAGGCCTGGAAATTCCCACAGTGGGCAAATATTCTAGGATTAAATCCTTTATCTTTGTCACCACTGATAGCCAAACTGGGAGCTATGAGAGCATTGTGCTAATGTCAGGGTCAGTTCAACATCTTGGGAAAGGAGCTGCTACTGGATACCTGCTCTTGGCCAGATGCTGTGTAAGGTTCTTTACTCATGGTGACGTAGCTCACAAGCTCAGCTTTACAAAAATATAGTGGTTTTTCCTGTAGCTGAGCCTCATTTTTATTCTAACCTCCAGGCTGTAGATAACAACAACAGCAAAATCCAGAATTTCTCCTCACTTTTCTGTGAGGTTGAAGCCAGGTTCTCAGGTTTACAGAGAGCCACAGCATGGAAGGTGGGGCTTGAGTGTTTAGCGTCTGATCATTACCTGCCCTCACTAGCATCCTCTGAGTTTCATATCTTCCCACAGGATCCTCAGTCATTAACTTCTGATCCTTATTTCTGTGCCTTCTGTCTCTCTGGAGCCTTTCAAGTCCTTTGATAGGAAAGAGTTGGTGCCTGGGGAATTTGGGGAGCTACTGTGTCCCCACACTTGACCCAGGGATGAGGACACAGGTGCTGCACAGAGTTTCCTTTAAGACATCTCATTCTTTCTTTGGAATTAGGATGCTCAGACAAATTTGAGGGTGGGGTAAGAACGTGGAGCCTCTCAGCAGGAGAAGCATCAGTGCTACAGCCCTGTTCACTTTCTCTTTGACTTTCTCTCAAATTGCCCTAGCCCAACTAAAGTTAACCTAGTTTCTAGGTTGGGAAGGGGGAATAGATTTATCACTTAATCTCTTAAAGCTATCATTCATGCTCAAATTCCTAGACTTTTCAAACTTTAAAGCATTTGCTATTAAATTATAGTCTTTCCCATTGAATTTAAAATCAAGGATCAATCTCTCTCTCTCTCTCTCTCTCTCTCTCTCTCTCTCTCTCTCTCTCTCTCTCCAATTCAAATGCACCATGTTCCCTGGGAGTGTGAGAAATGCAGAATGCCTGGTTGCCCCAAATTAAAGGTGGTGTAGAAACAGCAGTCTGTACTGAAAGAAAACATTTGCTCATATTTCAGAGTTTTCCTCCATTCATATTATTTCCTATAATTGTCTCCATCAGCCTGCATGTGAGGCCATGCAGGCCCCTATGGTTTTGATATTACAGATAAGGAAACTGAGATTCAGTGTGCAAGGTGAGTTATCACAAGGCACTTATCCTGGTGAAGATCATATCAAAAATCCTCTCTACTCATCACTTATGTGGGAATCCAGTGAATTGTCTCGGTGTCTCAGGCAGTAAAGAGATTCCCATATTTGGGTTCTGTGTATGTGTGCACGTGTGTGTGTGTTTGTGTGTGTGTGTGTGTCTGTCTGTGTATGAGGGAGTTAAAGCAGATTGTATTATTAAATTTTCACAGTTCCTCAGTGTTTTGAAAAGTCATTAGTGCATAAGCATTTCTAAGGTTATAGGACTTTGGATACTTCACGTTCTTGCTCTTGAAAATAAAGTCAATGTTAGAGGAGGGGTGTTGAGAAGTCAGGGCTGTTGGCCCAGCCAAGGTCGTGGGGAGGTGAAAAATGCTGCCGACTCCTCCCTAGGTTTGTGGTACATGTTTCATCTTATCATCTCATAAGCTCTCACAGGCTCGAGGAGGAGGGTCAGATGGCCGGCCTTGCTGAACTGCACCGGTGACGTCACACTGGAGGCTGAATGTGGCACCGGTTGAAAGAATATGTGTTTTTATTCCAGTCACCCCCTCTTCCAACACAGGAGTGAGTGGCTTTCAGATTTATGTTGAAATTGTCAGCACTGCATTCAAGAGAAAATTAGTTTGTGCCATTTTCTTGCTTTATTGAATTCTTCCATTCATTAGATGAAGAGCAATTAAACACTGAAGGTGCTAGATTAATAATACACCATGGTCTCTGTCCCAGCTAACTTTACAGTGTTTTTAAAGAAAGATGAATAATTTGAGGTGGTCATATGTTTCAGGTGCTTTTGAGATCTCAGAGAGGGGACATTTAGGAAATGCCTATGGGAAAGTTTTCCTAGATTACTGCGTAAGGTAATCTAAGAAAGCTTAATAATACCTTAAGTAGCATTATTAAAAATATATATTAACCAGAAAATGGGAGGCTTCAAGGCAAGGGTAACAGATGACCAAAGACTTTGAAATATGAAACAGTGATGAGACAGGAGAAGTCTAAGCTGAAAATTATCAATAACGCATGAAGGGCAAGGGAGGGGAAGGTGGGAGAAGTGCTAGATACAGGAGAGGAAGCATTAAGAAAGAAGCTCTTCATCAATGTGATTCAAAAGCCATTCATTAAACAACTGCTTTGTGTCTTCCATTTTGCTCTGTGCCCTGATGAAGGTGAGAGGATGTAAGAATAAAATAAAAAAAATATATGGAATTATAAAACCTTTAAGCTAGAAGGGACACTGTTGAGGTCATCCAGCCTTAGAGCAAGGGTGCTAGATGGTCCCATTGACTGAGCACCTCCAATGTGTTAGACACGGCACATCCTAGCTCAGATTGCCCAGGAAGCAGAGCCCACAACAAAGGCCATAGACACACAATATTCTGTGTCCCAGGGAGCAGGGACACAGAAGGAGAGGGAGCTAATGCAGGTGTTCCCCAAGTGGCCATCTCTCCAGTTCCTGTTGCAAACTCCCACAGTTTGCATAGAGCAGTTCCTGAAAAGCAGTATGAATGTTATGTCAGGATGTCAGTTCCAGGTGGCAGAACAGGGTAAATCATCTATCCATTGTCCCTGTCTCCCTTTGGGCAAAGATTTGCTCCATAGCAGGTTAACTTCTCTGCAAAATGGACATGAGTGCAAGGAAGGGGGAAGGGGAGAGGTGCAGTGTCAGACGAAGGCAAAGTGGGATTAGATTCCACCTACATGAAGGTGACTGGAGAACTAGACCCCTAAAGATGATTGGAGCCATGTGAGGCCAAGAGGATCTGAAGACATGCATAGGAAGCTTCTGATAGACATGCTGTATTGGGTATCTCCGCTTTAGAAAGCTTGGGACAATAAACATTTGTTACGTCACAGTATCTGAGCTCATGAATCTGGGTGTGGCTTAGCTGGGCTATCTAGCTCATGTCTCTCACCAGGGTACAATTACAGTGTTGCCTGGGCCTGCTGTCCTCTAGAGAAGGATCCACTTCATAGTTCACTCAGATGGTTTTTGACAGGATACTTTCCCCATAGGCTGCTGGCTGGAAGCTTCCTTGAGTTCCTTGGCTACATGGCTCTTTCCATTAGGTAGTTTCCAGCAGGGCACCTGGATTTTATCACAGTGAGCGGGAGAGATCAAGCAAGGCAGAAACAGAATCTTTGTGATTTGGGGAGAGGATCACACAAGGGCATAGATACTAGGAGTTGCGTCACTGAGACTGTCTTAGAGGCAGCCTGCCGCACACACAGTATTGCATTTGATAATCACCACAAAAGTCCCAGGGGGCGTAAATAATCCTTTGATGCCATTGAGGAAATCAGCTCAGTGTCTTTTCAACCCCTTCTCCACCTGGAGCCCTTTCTGATCATACCTAAGCCCCATTTACAAAAATACCTGCTTTCTCTAAGTGAGCCTCACACACAGTGGCAGCTCCGTGCACCAGCCAGTACGTTCCGGCCTGGCTTCTCCTGTCTGTGTTGCAGACCTTTCTCACTCCCACCACCAGTGTAAAATACTGACAGTGTCTTATTCAACTGTGAAATGCGGTCTTGCAGCTAACAGTGTGGGCCCTGAAGCTGGAATTTTGGGTTTAAGTGCCAGCTCTATGACCATGGAAATAACCTGAAATCATCTCTCAGGCTTCTGTTACCTCCTCGTAGATGGAACAGTAATATTCTCAGTCTCATAGGGCTATTTTGAAAATTGGCTACAGCCATACCTCTTTTTATTGCATGTTGGTTGGTTGCACTTCATAGATACTGCATTTTTTACAAACTGAAGGTTTGTGGCAACCCCGTGTCAAGCACTGTTTTCCAACAGCATGTTCTCACTTTGTGTCTCTATGTTTCATTTGGTAATTCTCACAATATTTCAAGCTTTGTTATTATTACCACGTCTGTTATGATGATCTGTGGTCAGTGATCTTGGATGTTACTATTGTAATTGTTTTGGGTTGTCATGAGCCACACCCTTATACTATGGCAGATTTAATGGATAAATGTTGTGTATGTTCTAACTGCTCCACTGACCGGCCATTTCTCTCTCTCTCTCCCTCTCCTTGGGCCTCGCTATTCCCTGAGACACAACGATACTGAAGTTAGGCCAATTAGTAACCCTACAATGGCCTTTAAGTTCAAGTGAAAGAAAGAGTTACATGTCTCTCACTGTATATTAAAAGCTAGAAATGATTAAGCCTCCTAAGGAAAGAATGTCAAAAGCTGAGATAGAGTGAAAGCTAGGCCTGTTGTACCAAACAGTTAGCCAAGTTCTGAATGCAAACAAAAAGTTCCTGAAGGAAATTAAGTGCTACTCCAGTGAACACACAAATGGCAAGAAAGCAAAATAACCTCATTGGTGATATGAAGAAAGTTTCAGTGATCTGGGCAGAAGATCAAACCAGCCACAACATTCTCTTAAGCCAAAGCCTAATCCAGAGCAAGACCCTAACTCTCTTCAGTTCTGTGAAGGCTGAGAGAGGCGAAGAAGCTGAAGAAAAGTTTGAAGCTAGCAGAGAGATTGGTTCATGAGGCTTAAGAAAAGAAGCTTTTTCCATAGCATTAAAGTGCAAGGTGAAGCTGCAAGTTCTGATGTAGAAGCTGCAACAGGTTAACCAGAGGATCTAGCTAAGGTCACTAATGAAGGTGGCTAAAAAACAGATTTTCAATGGTGACAAAAACAGCCTTAGAGTGGAAGAAGAGGCCATCTGTGAGTTTCATAGCTAGAGAGGAGAAGTCAATGCCTGACTTCCAAACTTCAAAGGACAGGCTGACTCTCTTGTTAGGGGCTAATGCTCATTTACCATTCTGAAAATCCTATGACCCTTAAGAATGATGCTAAATCTACTCCGCCTGTGTTCTGTAAATGGAACAATAAAGCCTGGATGATAACACTTCTGTTTATAGCATGGTTTACCGAATATTTTAAATCCATTATTGAGTCCTAGTGCTCAGAAAATAAAAATAAAACTATTCCTTTCCAAATATTGACAGTGCACCTTGACACTCAAGATTTCTGACAAAGATGTGCAAGGAAAATGGTTTTCATGCCAGCTAACCGAATATCCCTTCTACAGCCTGTGCATCAAGGGGTAATTTAGACTTTAAAGTCTTATTATTTAAACAGTATATGTAGTAAGACTATAGATGCCATAGTCATTGCTCTGATGGATCTGGACAAAGGAAATTGAAAACCTACTGTGGAGGGTTCACCATCCTAGTTGCCATTAAGAACTTTTTTGATTGTGGGAGGAGGTCAAATTATCGGTATTAATAGAGGGCTTAGAAGAAGTTGATTGAACCCTCACTGATGCCTTTGAGGGGTTCAAGACTTCAGTGGAAGAAGTAACTGCAGATGTGGTGGAAATAGCAAGAGAACTAGAATTAGAAGTGGAGCCTTTGTGACTGAATTGCTGCAATCTTAGGATAAAACGTGGAGGGATGAGACGTTGTTTCTTGACATGGAATCTACTCCTGGTGAAGATGCTGTGAACATTGTTGAAATGATGACAAAGGATTGAGAACATTCTGTAAACTTAGTTGATAAACCAGTGGCAGGGTTTGGAAAGATTCACTATTAAATACAATTCTGAAAGAAGTTCTGTGGGTAAAATGTTATTGAGCAACATCACTTGCTACAGAGAAATCATTCATAAAAGAAAGAATTAATTGATGCATCAAACTTCATTATTGTCTTTTTTTTCAAGAAATTGCCACAGCCACCCCAGTCTTCAGCAAACACCACCCTGATCAGTCAGCAGCTATTAACACTGAGGCTGGACCCTCCACCAGCAAAATCATTATGACTTGCTGAAGGCTCAGATAATTGTTAGATTTTTTTTTTTTTGGTAATAAAGTATTTTTTAAATTAAAGCACCTTCATTGTTTTTTAGACATAATGCTGTTGCACACTTGATAGAGTACATTATAGTATAAACATAACTTTTATTTTGTATTTTTTTATTTTTTATTTCAGCACATTAAAACCAAAAATAATATGTGACTCACTTTATTGCAATGTTTACTTTATTTTTTTTTTGGTCTGGAACCAAATCTCCCCTATCTCCAAGGTGTGCCTGTAATTGAATACATGAAAAGCACTCAAACTGGTGCAAGATGACCTATAATTTTCTTTGTGTACGTTGTTCCCATGATTTCTCAACCTTGATATTGTTGTTGTGGGAGGTACTGTCCTGTGCATGGCACAATGTTTAGCCACATCTCTGGCCTCTACCCGAGTGCCAGTGGCACTCTCCAGTAGTGGATGTCAAAAATGTCTCCAGACTCTCACAGCAAAGTAGCAGCCCCCCAGACTCCAGGTGAAAATCTCTTCCCTGTACCAATGATAAGCTCAGAAAATTTTGTTGAATAAAACAGTGGATGGATACTGAGGTGTGTGTTTCTTTGAGGGAGGGAAATGGGCACAGAAAGATCTAGAGGAGTGCATCAAATTGCTGAATAAACCATGCTTTCAGGGTTACTCTGCCCTGAGCCCAAGGTCAAGTTCCAGCTCACCTCTCTGTGGGCATTGGGAAGCCACTTCAATTCTCTCTAGCTTAGTTTTCCCATCTGTAGAAGAGAGAGAAAAATTCCTATTTTCTGGATTGTTATAAGGATTAAATCAAATAGTCTCTGTGTAACAATATGAAGAAACTTTATTTTTTATAGTAGCAGACTCCTTAATGTGTGAAGAGCTCTGCATTGTTGAGTCAACAATTTAATAAGTCACTTGAATGAACCCTCCCAAGAAACTTGACTTGAATATAGTAAGTGGATTCTGGATTGCTCTCCAAGATGGGTGGGTTTGGCTACCTGTAGGGTTAATTCTGCCAAGTAGAGCATGCGAGTAGAAGGTGAGGGGGCCTTGTCTGGACATTTGAAGGGTTGAATGGAGTTAAAAATGAAGGGGCTTGACTCTGGAGAGGAACTTGTTGAGTTGTCTCCTGGGATCATTAGTAAGTTTTGCTGTGCAGTGAGTGAGATAAATATTTTCTCATTCAGGTTGCTGTGAAAAAATATCATGGAAAGGGTATCTTAAACAACAAACACTTATTTCTGACAGTACTGGAGTCTGGGGAGTCCAAGATCAAGGTGTAGGCAGATTTGGTGTCTAGGGAGGTCTCTCTTTGGTTTGCAGATGGCCGTCTTCTTGCTGTATCCTCATATGCAAGAGAGAGAGCATCTCTCTCATGTCTCTTCTAAGCACACTCATCTTCCTTGAGAGGCTCTGTTTCATGACCTAATTGCCTCCCAAAGACTCTACCTCTAAATGCCATCACACTGAGGGAGAGGACTTCACCATATGAATTTTGGGAGTTTACAAACATTCAGTCCATAACGCTCATTTACCCCGTAAAATCCAGTTTCATTTGCATTATTCAATTTTGCATTGGGAGAAGAACCTTAGTGGTATATCATAGTGGCTGAGAATAGCAGCTGTGGAGTTTCGGCACTGTCCTTTCCTACTGTTGGACCTGGGGCAAGTGATTTCCTCTTCTAGTGCCTTGGTTTCCTCCACTTCAATAGAGAGTACCTACCTCCTCGGGTGAAGGTGAGTTATGATAGGGGAATCATTGAACAGAAGATATGACCCATGGCGAGTGCTCCATGTATGTTGCCTGTCACTATTACAATTTTTCAGAGTGGAGGCGTGATGATCTGTGGGTGCTGCCGGTCCTTAAGTACCTGGGTCAAAATTGCCAAGTGCTATGCACAAACTCAGACATGTGAGTTCTTCCCAGTTAATGTCTTGAATATGTGTTCTATTTCCTAAGAAAAAATGAGAAATCCCGATCAGCAAGTACCCTGACTTTATAGGTAACTCTTTGTACACTGACCGAGTGGTGCGTGGACAGTGTAAATACATGCAGAAAGCGGAGCTTACCCAGCACAACAGCCTGGGTTCCCAGAATGCTGGTACTTTCTGTGGAGATCCACTTAAGCCAGACAGTTCTCAGAAATGATGGGGTGAGTTTGGTATCTTAGCTTTGCCTTACAATGTCTTACCCAGAAGTGGTATTTCTTGCCCATCATTCACATTCATCACCGGCTCTTAAGAAAGGAAATGCAATTGGCTGTTATCTCTGCCAGAAAATATTGCATTAAACAGAAAGAAACTCATCCTCTTTGCTTTTCCAGGTCCCATTGCTGTGTCAGCTGAGGTTGAAAGGCCACATTTCTTTCTTTTTGTTGAGGGCTGAGAAAATAGATGTGAAAACACCCCTGGGAATGGCATTTGGCTCAGAGCCTGGGCTGGTAAACAGATGGGCTTCTTTCAAGCTTGTGGCTGTCAGTGACTCAGGAAGCAAGGCGACATGAGTGCCCTGTGCCTCCTGTGTGTTTGCTTGTGGTTTGCACAGTGACGCCACTTCTGTCTTCGTCTGTAGGGCAGGGATTGCAGAGAAGGCGACACAAGGCTCAGAAAGTTGCAATTATTTGCTTAATGTTACAAAGCTGGTAGGTCTGCCTCTCAAAGAGTGTAGCATAGGCCGTCAGTCCAGGTGATAACCCACAAAATAAGAATTTCATAATTGAGGAAGGTTGGGAGACATCTGTACTAGATCTGTTTGGAGTGTCATAGAAGGAATCATCATGTCAAAGGCTCTGAGAAGTCCTGCAATCTAGACATCTAGTTAACCTAATGTGCCCTAAACTTGGGTGAGCATGGGAGCCTCTTTTGATATAACACCGGGTAATATTTTACGTAAAAACTTACTTAGGTTCACAATTTTGTAAATGAATGCTCAGCTGGAAAATTTCTATGGGATCTCCCTTTTTTGAATTTCCAAGTTGCTCCTTAAGCACATTTTCCTGAGCAATCTTATCAGAGATCCTGAAATGGTTGAGGTTCAGTTTCTGCAAAGTCGTCTCCAGGCTTTAAGAAATAACCTGCAAATAGTCTGCCAGTGTTTTCCACCCTTAATCTGAAACAATATTTCTTATACATTTCGGTTTTTTGGAACATGGACCTGGGTACAAGGCACATTATAGTATGGAGTTTGGAGTAGTTTCAAATCAGGCGAGTGGGTCAGGTCTGTAAGTGTCGAGTGAGGCTGTGGGTAGCCCAGGGGGAAAACAGCGTTGGAAGGTAACACGTCCCCTGTCTTCGATGGGTTTAAACAAAGGCTGAGCGACAGTGTGCTGAGGAAACTGAGGGAATTCCTCAGCGTGCATCAGGCGGCTCCTTCCACACTTGGGATTGTGCTGGGGAGTAGGAGTCTGACCTACTTTTCCCTGACTCATCACGCTGGTCCTCCTCCTCTTATTCTTCCCTTCATCCCACATCCTCCGCGTGGTGGTGGGTGCAGGGTGAGACTGGGATAACCTGGGGGAGACCCTGCGACGTTAGCCTTGTGGGAGCGACCAGGCTCCAAGTCCACCAGTGTCTGATCCCTGCTCCCCAGTAATTCCAGAAGTCTCCTCTGCAGCAGGCCACACTAGACAGGGGCCGGGCTTAACGGCAGAGTTATTTGCCTTTCATCTGCTGGCCTGGGACACTCAATTCCCCCATCCCATCCTTGCTGGGCATTGAGGAGTGGCTCTGGCTCTAGCATTGGCCATGTTCCCTGAGATCCCCGGCAGAGTCTCGGCCACGCTTTGCTGTGCTCCCAGGGTCCCCAAAGCCTAGGCTCCGGAGAGATCAGCATGGGAATTCCTCCACCCCAGACGTCCAGTCACCCCCTGACACTTACTGAATCTTTACACAGTGTCAAACACCCTGCAGGGCTGTGGGGACTAACTATAGGAGAAAATAAAAAAGTATGTGGCTTGCTAGGTAATTGCAAAGGAGGATGGTATGTATTCATGATTCCTATTTATAACCTTGCCAATGGTATATTTTACCTACAAGGCCAGGTGAGCTGCAGGATGCCTTTCCTAATTATGGCCTTGTTTTTCCATATTATGTGCTCTGACATTAAGCAAGATTGGGTGGGTCTGAGATAAATATAATTGTTTACAGGGAAGTTTGCCTCAGTTATTTTCAAAGTACCTATCAACATGGGGAGTTATCACGTAATGACTATAGTTCATTCTTTTGACTAGGAAGTATGAGCTAGAGATGCAGTGTGATCAGCATCATTCTAGATACTGATGATACAGAAATAAAATCAATTTGTTCAGTTTTTCAAACATTAGGCTTTTTCCCCCAAAAGGAACTTTTTCAGAGACATCATCCTCCATCACCCCCATCTATAAAAATCCAAAGAAGGGATGTGGTCTGTTGACAGTAAGAGTGGTAGAACCCTCAGCCCCACTCATTTGGTTTTGCTGTGTTCCTTCAGTGAATCCTAAAAAAACCCTCTGCCCTGGGGTTTAAGAAACACTATCTGAAAATCATTTATTTTGAAAGGAAATCATCAGGTAGAGACTAGAGCTCAGTCTTTATTCTAGACGGACTAGATTTGAGTACTGCTCTGCCACGTAGCTGAAATAATCTGTCTAAGCCTCAGTTGCCTCATTCATACAAGGAAATAGTGAAGTATGTCTTACAAGGTCATTGTGGGTAGAATGAGCATATAATGTCTTATTCAAACCAGACTTCTGAGAGTGAATGGGGATGCTGTTCCTAATTCAGCTGGGACTCTAGCTGTTGACTGAGACTGACCAGGGAAGAAAGGACATATGGATTAATTAAAATGATGCTATGCAATAAGAGCTCTAAATCAGTACTTTAAAAATATATATTATTATTCATATTCCTGGTATTCTCTTATTAATAAGACACTGAAGCTAAGTTTGCATAACAAGGTGTGTCATGGCAGAATAAGCTCTCTTCTAGAATCCTTGTGGTCTAGATTCAAGTCCTGCTAACAAGGTTATAGTCTGTTCCTGGACTATCTTTGAGCAAGAGTGTGTCAAAGAATTTCCCAGGTTCTGTATTAGGGGAAATAGAGGTTAGGGGCAGTGGCAGGAAGGGTTGGGGACTAACCTTATGTGACGGACAAGGCATTTTACTACCTCGGGTTAATGGCCTGACCACTGGCGTCTTCATGGCTACTCCAAACATCTTTTATCCCAGACTTAACACCACTGCTTCAGCATGCTGCCTTAGAATTAACGAGTGCCCCCACTTTGGGGGAATGTACTTCACTTGTTCCATTCTCTGCCCCCTATGCCGCCTCCCCCCCAATCCACGGGAGCTTCTACCGTCTGCATTATCTCCAAACCCAACTGTCGCTCCACACCCTGAGGTGGGGTCTGCAAGTTGATAGGCTGCAGTGCTCCCTCTGGGGCCTCTGGAAGTGGCTGCTTTCTGTTAAAACCCACAGCCCACTCTGCCATGCACCGTGTACACCTGTCCCTGGTTACCTGAGGCCTGCAGGAATGGGAAAGGAAGGTAATAAGGGTTTGACTTGTAAATTGAGCAGATTTGATATGAAATCATACATAGAAGGTCTACTATTTTTAGCAGCATCCTTTTGGCTGAAGATTCACTTTTATACCCTTGAAAATCCAGTCCATGTCTGTGCCCCACTGGGTGTCAGACACCATGCTGGGGAGTCCCACGCACGGTACCGTGACTCCACTGGGCTCTGATGGGTGCTGGGTGGATTTCACCAAAGGTGTGAAGTGGCTTGTGAAGTCACAAGGTCACATGGTCCTTGAACAGAAGAGTTGTAGAGCCATGGCCTCCCTCTGCATCTGCATTGTCTGGGAGCTGAGGGAGATAAGCCAACTGAGATTAACGTCTGGGAGCCCAGGAGAGCCCCCACTGCCCTGGCCAGGAATGTGCAAAGGCACAGAGGCTGATGTGCACATCTGGAGCCTGTGAGAACAGATGCAGTGTCCAGAGGATGGAGTGGCCACCTGGCTGGTCTGGCTGCTCCCAGAGGCCTAGGGGCAGTAATCCTTCCTTCCATGTACACCAGAGTTGCCACGGACAAGGGGTGGAAGTGCCTCATTCTC
Organism: Lepilemur ruficaudatus; assembly: GCA_963574885.1. Lineage (NCBI taxonomy): Eukaryota > Metazoa > Chordata > Mammalia > Primates > Lepilemuridae > Lepilemur > Lepilemur ruficaudatus. The sequence continues at coordinate 24,793 of CAUYRT010032796.1, forward strand.
TGAGGCTTGAGGACCTGAGCATGTGCCGTCTCAGGAGGAAAATGTTCGAGGGACATGAGCTCTGACTTCAGACTCCTGAAGCTCTGTGCATGGGAGAGGAAGGCTTAATCTGTGGAGTGTGAGCTAGAAAGTGGAACCTAAGGAGCGCAGGTGGCCTTGAATTCAGAGCTAAGACACAAGATGAAATAATAAGGGCTAATTATATTTAGAAACAATAACAGTTATTTTTCTGTGCTATTGGGTATGCATATAACATAATACATGCGTGCATGATATTGGAGATTGCGTTTTTTAACTGAGGTGAATTTCACATAATGTGAAATTAACCATTTAGAATGTACAATTTATGGACATTTAGCACATCCACAGTGTCATGTAACCATCACCTCTATCTAGTTCCATGATATTTTCATCACTCCAGAGGAAAACCCCATACCTGTTAAGCGGTCACTCCCTATTCTCCTCTCCCAGTGGATCCAGGAAACTGTAACTCTGCTGTGTCCATGGGTTTACCCACTTTGGACATTTCATGCACGTGGAATCATACAATATATGACCTTTTGAGTCTGACTTCTTTGACTTAGCATGATGTTTTCGAGGTTCATCTATGCTGTGGGGTGGTTTTGCACCCTGTCTGTCTGGCTCCAGAGTTCCGTGAGATGTTTCACCTGCCTCAGAGCCCAGCCTTGTGTGGGGTCACAAGTGCTTATATGTAGACTCTGAATCTACCCAAGCAGCTCATTCAGTTCTTGGGCATTTCAGGACCTGGAACAACTACCTGGTTAGGTGCTTCACTGCACTGCTATGCAGCCCAAGGGATGCACACCTGGATCTCCATATGCCAGCTGTGGCCTTGGGCAAGTTACTCAAGGGAATCATACATTTTTAATTTGTTTCCTTGGGTCCTCTAGTCATGTGACTGAATGAGCCATATTTGTCCTATGGATAAATGCTTAGGGACACATGTGTCTTTTGAAACAGAAGCAGGTGCTACCTGAGGGGAGGTCTAGGGAGAATATGACCAGATGGGCCTGCTGGTCTGCAAAGCCACAGGCTGCTCTCCAGATAGGGAGAAAGGGCCAGTAGAGTTGGTGGCTCTGCAGCCCCTGAATGAGGTTTTGCCAGGTGTGGTAAAGTGGACAGATTGGAAGATTGCAGGAAAGATCAGCATCCAAATGGCCACTTCTCCATTTGCTATTGGCCAGGTTTCTTTTCTGCCATGAGCCTCAGTTTCCCTACCCTTTAATCATTGTTGTTACACACAAAGTTGCTGCAAAGCTTCAGTCAATGAGTACACGTGTCTACATACTCGTACGTATTGGGTATCACTCACAGTGTTTGAGGGCTGTGTTTGATATTGGGGGAAAGGACACACTACTGGTGCCTTTGTCCCCTCTCCACATCCCTTCTGACTCTGTGTCACAGAGATTCAGTGGATCAAATGGAGCCTGAGCATAATCAAGCATGCATATGGTCTCTACCACAAAGCTGCAAAGTGGCTGTCAGCCTTCTCGCTCCATGCCTTTCCTTCTATTCACTCTAAATACTTACGGAGCCTGTCATATGTTGGCTGCTGCTTTGCTCCATAAACACATGGTCAAAGGTGTGCACAGGGCTTGCTGTTCAGTGAGGGGGACAACAGTTAACAGAGCTCTCTGAGATTCTGTACTCTAAGGCCACTGAACCAGTGAAAGGCAGTGCTGGCCTTCTGGAAAGAGCTCATGCTCTTTCTTTCTAGGAAGGAGAGATGCCCTTCCAATGCACAGCTGGGTAAACTGAGGCCCATAGATAGAAAAATATGTGATGTAAATTTACACCAGGGAAGCCTGGTGATTAGGATTAAACCCTGATGCCCTGAGTCCTGTTTGTAGCATATCAACTGAATAATTGCACCAATTTGTTCAACACAATACTACAACACAAACACTGTGCTAGGGAGTTTGCAAATTATTTTAATCATCACCATCACATGAAGGAGGTAACTATTATTCTCATTTGTAGATAATATAATAAAAAAGGAGGGACAACAAAGTTAAATAATCTGCCTAACATCCTATCTTTGTTAAGCAGCAGACAAGCAAATAAAACCAAGGTCTTTAGAAGTCCAGAATTTTTGTGCTTTTACTCTCAAAGTGCAGAGACTGACAATCCTCTTTCATCTTTGCACGCTCAGTGTCAAGTATATTATTTGACACATAGTATGTGTTCAGTAAATATTTGCTGAATGAAGCAGCTGTATCCAAAGAGACCCACCCAGGAACCTGGAAAGATTCATTCCATACTTGCACAGGTCTAAACTCTGTCATCTCATAGGACTGGAGCTCAGAGAGGTGGGGAACCTGCGGCCTTCTAATTGTAAAATTGTTCTTTTTTAAGTACCAGGGGAGACAACAAAAGCTTCATCTTTCTCTGCTGCACCCCTTTTAATAAAAGGGTTTGTTCTGTAAAATTTAGATTCAGTCAAAAGGCAGCAGTTAAAAACCTAGAAGGCCACATGTGGCCTTAAGGCTGCAGGTTCACCTTGGGTTTTTCTCCTTCCCCTAGAGCTCTTTTGCTTCTCCTAAGCTCTGCCTGGCTCAGAGGGGAGAACATCTGCAATGCAAACGAGGAGACCTCCTCCATAACCAGGCAGGTGCTCACCCAGCCAGGCTCCTTCTGTTTTGGCGCTGGCAGCTATGCTGGGAATTCCTCAGAGGACCCAGAGACTGCAGAGGGGCGAGAGAGCAGAGATAATGGCAGGGCTGTGCAGGCAAATTTATTGCATAAGTGGAGACATTTAAATATAATTAATGTAACTGCAGTCTTATTAGATAAATAGCACTTGGGATTCAGGGCATGTTTCCCTTGCAGACACAGGCGGCACAGAGGAAGGCAAAAGCATTAGTCACTGCACTGGCAACATCCCACTGAGCCGTCGGGTCCAGGTGAAGGAGAGTGGAGACCGGGAGGACATGGAGGTCGAGAAGGGGCACAAGTGGCCTAATTGTACCATTAAGTGATTTACCTCAAATGGCTATGTGTGTCCCTTCCATTGTCCCCTGACTCTATCAGGATATTGCCTGAAGTACCTGCCTCCCTGTATGTGCACAGCTGGCAGTGGGATTGAGCCCTGCTCTATTCTTGGACAGCTCAGGGGCACAAACCTGAGTTGGGATCTGTCTCCCCCGTTAGTAGCAGTGGGTCCTAGACATCATGGCCAGTCTGACCCCATGTCCTCAATAGTAAAACGGAAACACATACCCACCCAGGACTGCTATGGGTTTGAAGCTCTGTGCAAAGGACTCGGAACATGGACGGGGCAGGGGGGGCTCCCTGAACAGAGGGCATTCATAGAAGTAAGATTGCCAAGGCACCTGCCATCTCAGAACAGGACACCCCCAGATAGAATATCTGGCCTTTTGAACCTAAAAGGTTCTTCGGCTTTGCACAGAGACGGCAGTATATATTGGTTAGGTCTGTGGAATTAATCAATCGTCAGAACAGCCTGAGTCCAAATCCCAGCTCTCACTCTGTTCTCTGATAATGGCTGAGTTACGTAGCTTCCCAGAGCCTCTGTTTCCTCATCTGTCAAATGGGGATAATCACAGTGACTATCCAGAATTAACGGGAACTTGGAGATGAGGCGGTAAGCATATAACCTTGTTCCTGGTGCCTGGTACTTGAAATAAACATAGGCTTATTAATATTTGATCTACAGCTCACAAGCTGGTGGCCCATGAGGCAAGCACACTCCACAGACAGGTTTTGTGTGGACTGCGGAGGTTTTGGAAAGTTACTAAGCTCATTTCCAACTACTGATATTAGGGGAGGTCACCAAGGAAATTAGATATTTTTCTTTTTTGGAGGAATAGATTGGTCAACCTTAAATTTGCTAAAGGGCCAGGTCAATAGGGCTCAGGGTGCTGTCCGCTCAGGGTGCACACTCCCTGGCCCCTCACATGAAGGCATGCGCCCTGCATGGCTCCCATCTGCCCTACTCCCCACTTTATAAATGAAGAGCCTGAGGCCCAGGGCCAGCGTGGGTCACAGGTACATGGTATGCTCACGGATGCCTGGGCTCTGTGACATACCCTCAGTGTGACATTGGGGTGTGACATACCCTCAGTGAGAGCTTTGGTTCTCCTTTGGTACAGTCCACATGTCCATCTGCTGTCCCTTCAGCAGGTGTTATGTGGCCCACACTGCCCGGGAGGGACACCACCGTCCAGGAGAGACACAGGAAGGGGCAATGCAAAGGAACAAAGGATGGGGGTGCTGAGCATGCACTCACCGTGGCTGAAAGTAAACTGCCTGAAGGTCCCTATGCTTCCATTCAGAATTATTATTAAAATCACAGTAATTGTTTCAGGCAAAGGGGGCTTTTCTGGTGGTGCATCTTCCCTCACCCCCCCGATCCTGTAAGCCAAGTTTCAGGAGTAAGTTTGCGGTGCACAGACAGGACCTGGTGTCATTCGTGGCACGTGGCACACTCTTAAAAGGTGTTCTTTGGACTAAAAAAGTGTCATTGAGTATACCTCCACTTTGGAGATTGACATCAAATACCGACATGTTAAAGTCTCTGAGAAATCATGTAGGGGCAGAGATTAACCTTGTTTAACCTAGTGACACCCAACCTTTGTGACCAAGTGACTGTTGGGAAGAAACGCCCGTTAGGGAGTGTCCTCAGAGTGCCAGGTGGTGTCTAATTCCTGCCCGGAAGCCTGTGGGGGCAGTGGGGGGCTGGAGAGCATGGCTGGAGGAAGAGAAGCCAATGAACGGCATGGAGTCTCCTGCCCCTAACCCTGCCAGGACTCTGCTGGACTCATCTAGCCCCATGAGGCCCCAGACTCAGCTGACAGATGATGATCTAGTGGAAACTCAGAAGACACTAAGTTATTTGTCCAAGGTCACAGAAATCTTCACATTTTCTGTGAAGGGGATTTAAACTCAGGACTAATTCCAAAGCATGATTCTTTTTATACATTTTGGCTCAGAAAAATCTCACCAGAGTAGCTGGGCTCTGTATCTTAGAGGAGAAGGTGAGGGAAGATGGGGGAAGGTGGGCAGGTTGACTGGGAGTGTTCACAGTGACCCCTTCCAGAAAGAACCCCCTCTTCCACAGGTGCTGGGTGCATGCAACAAATGCAGGATTCACTCAACTCCTGCTTTCAAATGTATCCCCCTCCCTGGTCCCTTGCAATTGCAGGCTTCATTCACACTTTAGTGTGAATTACTCTAATTAGCTGTTATCTTCACAGGAAGCTAAAAGCTACTTAGTATTCTGGCCTGGAGAGTTCACTGAAGCCAGCCTGGAGATACACAGGAGCTGGGAGGTGAAGCTAGATTTGGGTGGGAGGGACTCCTGGGCCAGAAGAGGCAAAAGGGGTTTGCAAAGGCAATTGCAAAGGTGGGAAAGGCAGTCTTTTAGTCAAATGAGATGGTTAAATTTCAAACCTTATTTGAATGTGTACTTTCAACATGCAAGTTATTTTTCATATTATTTAGTTCCATTCAATTAGTGAGCTAATATCAAGTCTTCCTGACTTACTCACCCTGTGTTGTCTTCTAAGCTAAGTGCTAGGGCAGGTGAAATGGGTGAGACTGAGCATCCCCATCCCTTAGCGCAAGCAGTGCTTACCTGGAGACAAGGTGGGTTAGTGGAGAAGATCTGGGATCACAGCCTTGGTTCTAATATGGCTTTGTTACTGATTTAGCTGTGCGACCCTTAGGCAAGTTGCTTAACCTGCCCATGCCTTGTCTGTAAAATGGGTGCAATGGCACTCATAGCTACCATGGGGGTGTTGCCAAGGTTAAATTAATTATATAAGGATCTTAGAACAGGGCCTGACATGTAGGGAGTGCTCAGTAAATATCAGCTAATGTGATCATTATAGTACAAGAGGAATGACTAAGAGGAGATTTGACTAAAGCTTGAGTGGCACAGAGCTTGATGGCCTCCCAGCTAGTTGGCTTGGATTTAAAGGAGATAATTCATCTTGAGGGAGAAGTGGAAGATTGTGGGTGGGAGGGTGAGGTCAAGGGATAGCCTGCAGAGCTGGGGGTGCAAATCCTGAAATGGCTCGAGTGTCCTGGAAACCAGTAGGACCTCAGGGGTGCTGGCAGGTAGAGAGAGCGATAGCGTGAATGAAGGAGCTGGGACTGAGGGGAGTTGGAGCTGGAGTAGATGGGGGAGAGGCCAGTGCTAGGGGCTTTCGCAGCTCCAGGTCCTCACCTGTAAAATGGGAATAACGACACCCACAGGTAGTAAGATGCTCAGTGGACTTGAGTGAGCAGAGGAGGGACCTGCCGTCCAGCCTTTCACCCACCCCTGTGATCCAAGGCCAGCGGCAAAGAGTTCAGTGAGGACAGGATAGGGACTTTAGGCCTGCAGGGCAGGGTGGGGAGAGAGGCAGGGAGGATGATGCTTGGGAGCAGAGCAGCTCCTGGGTTTCGGAGGGATCACTTGCTGCCCATAACACTCCCACTCCCCATCTTGGAAAGCAGCTCCCTGGCAATCCCTCTGTCCTCTCTGTATCTGGAAACTTTTGCTTTCCCTGCACAACACTTACGGCATCGTGGCGCTACAGGCAGGTGCCTCCTGTCTTGCCCCTCAAATTACAAATCGATGGAAGGAAGAGTTTCCAGAATTCATATTTGGTATCCCAGTGCTCGGCTCTGCTTCTAACACTACTACAGAGTGCTTTAGAAGGAGAGAGTGGACAAAGCCCACGTAGATACGGCCTCCCATCTCCCTCTGCCTTCTCCGTTAGCTCTCTCTGCATGTGAGAACGTTACAGTTATATACGTCTCTGCGCTTAATGAATGACTGAATTCCTCATTAGTGAGCACAGGGGAATTGGACTAGGAAGTATGTATGCATTCAGTTTTCCATAAATATTTATTCTGTTCCTACTCTGCACTCTTGGGATACAGTAGTGATAGGGCTGCCAGATAAAATATAGGATGCCCAGTTAAATTTAAATTTTACACAAAGAGAAACATTTAATATTTTTTTAGTACAAGTATAACCCCAATATTGCATTTATTGGTTGCGTTTTATTTGCTAAGTCTAGAATCCTAAATGGTGAACAAAATAAACAAGGCTCATTCCAGTGGGAGTATACATACATTAACGAGATAAATTAATAAGAACAGTAATAAGAAATGTATCAACAAATCCATTCCAGGTAATTACGATAGGACATCCTTATCCTGGAAGCTCCTTCCCAGGCCTCCTAATGGCTTTAGGTCTGACTTGTTCAGGAAGAGAAGTTCCAGAACAGGACAAGGAAGAAGGACTTGATTTTATTTTCTTTTTCTGTTGTTGTGATGAGACACATATAATGCAAATTCACCATTTGATCCATTTTAAAGTGAACAATTCAGTAGCTTTCAGCATATCCATGACATTATGCATCTGTTCCCACTACCTAGTCCCCGAACATTTTTATCACAGCAGGAAGGAGACCCCATGTCCATTAGCGGCCACTCCCCATTCACCTTTCTCCCTTAGTCTCTGGCAATTGCTAATCTGCTGTCTGTCTCTATGTATTTGCCTTGGTCCAGGTATTTATTGCAAGTGGAATTATACAGTATTTGTCCTTTTGTGTCTGGCTTCATTCATTTAGCATAATGTTGCAAGGTTCATCCATGTTGTAGCATATATCAAAACGTCATTCCTTTTTATGGCTGAATAATATTCCATTGCATGGATATACCATGTTTTATTCATTCATTGATGGCCATTTAGTTCATTTCCACTTTTTGTCTATTGTGAATAATGTTGCTATGAACATTTATGTAAAAGTTTTTGTTTGAACAACTGCTTTCACTTCTCTTGATTGTATACCCAGGAGCATAATTGCTGGTTCATATGGTAATTCTATGTTTAACTCATTGAGTAACTTTCAAACTGTTTTCCCCATTGACTACGTCATTTTATATTCCCGCCAATAATGTGTGAGGGCTCCAATTTTTCTACATCCTTGTTCTTTTCCATTTTTTAAAAAATATAGCCATCCTAGTGGGTATGAAGTGATATCTCATAATGTGTTTGTGGCATGTGCACGCGTGTGTGTATGCTAATAGATGTTATTTTTTAGAACAATTTTAGATTCACATCAAAATAGAGTGGAAGATACAGAAACTTTGTACGTCCCTCCTGACTCCTCACATGTACAATCTTTTTGTCAGTATCTCCCATAGAGTAAACATTTTTTACAATCAATGGACCTACATTGACCCATCATCACTGAAAGTCCTTAGTTTATATTAGGGTTCACTCTTGGTGTTGAACAGTCTGTGGGTTTGGACACAAGTATGATGGCATACACGAACCACTGTGGGATCTTACAGAGGACTTTCACTGCCCTAACAACCCTCGGTGCTTTGCCTGTTCATCTCCCTACCCCAAATCCCTGGCAACCGCTGATATCTTTACTATCTACTGAGTTTTGTCTTTTAGAACATCATATAGTTAGAATCATATAGTATGTAGCCTTTTCGGATTGGCCCTTTTCACATAGTAATATGCCTTTAAATTTTCTCCATATCTCTTCGTGACTTGATAGCTCATTATTTTTTAGTCCTGGATAATATCCCATTGTCTTGCTACATGGCTGTTTGTTTATCCATTCACATACTGAAGGACATCTTGTCTGCTTCCCCTTTTTGGTAATTTTGAATAAGCTACTGTAAATGTCTATTTGCAGGTTTTTATTCAGACAAAATTTTTAAATACTTGGGATAGATACTAAGGGGAACGATTTCTGGATCTTACGGTGAGAGTATATTTAATTTTGTGTGAAACTGCCAAATTCTTTCAAAGTGGCTGTATCATTTTGCATTTCCGTAGCAGTGAATGAGGATTCCTATTATGCCACATTCTCGCCAGCATTTGGTGTTGTCTCTGTTTCTAGAGTCTGGCCGTTCTAATAGATATGCAGTGGTATTGTTTTAATTTGCATTTTCCTATTGACACATTATGTAGAACATCTTTTCATATGCTTATTTGCCATCTGTATATCTTTTTTCCTCAGGGGTTTGTTAAGGTCTTTGGCCCATTTTTTAATCAGGATGTCTCATTTTGGTTTCAATTTGCACTTCCCTCATGACTAAGGATATCGACCCTCTTCTCATGTACTTGTTTGCCATTTATGTATCTTCTTTGGAGGAGCCCAATTTTATTTAAAGGGTGATATGAAGCCAATGGGAATTTGTAACCAGGGAATTGTATGATTTGATTTTCATATCAGTGGGCCTTTGGTTTCTGAGTGGAGGAAGCAGAGAGGTGACTTGGGAGGGTGTTTTAGGAGGAGACAGTGGTTCATGATTCTGTCAGTTTTCTCTCTCTGACACTAGGTACCTGAACATGCTGTACTGCCCCTGATCCTCCGTAACACCTTCTGTAGTACTGGGTAATGCCACACCATCCTCACAGGGGTGTGTTAGGGTTAAGTGGGGCCATGAGTTTGGAGAGCCCACCAGGGGTCTGGCATAGCAGGAGCTCCAGGAAGTAGGAGCCACTTTCCTGCAACAACTTGAAGACAGTCTGGGCCTCGAAGTCTAATGGGAGAATTTGAGGTTCTGGTCTCTTATTTCAGAGACTGGATCCTCTCAGTGCTGGTCTGGAGAGAAAGAAAGCAAAAGGAGGAGAGAGAGGAGGGTGGGGTGGAGAGACAGACTTGCCTGAACCTGCATTTTCTTCTCTCTCCCCCTCTTTCCTTTCTCTCTCTCCCTCTCTCCCTCTACTGGGTGGACCACCCCATTATCTCCAATCCACAAAGCACTAGGAGGTGGCCTGAGCCTCCCAGGGTCTGGGCAGCACTGCGAGCAAGGCCTGCAGGTAGCTGCAGGGCAGTGTCGATCCTGTGAGTCCTAGCCCCAGTTCAGGTGTGGCCCATTAGGCTCAGGCCTTAAAAAGTATAGTCTGACCCCTCCTTTTCCCTCCCTATTCCACCAGTAGTGCTTGGCTGGTCTGTGCAACTGTAATGTTAATTACAGTCACTTAGTGAACTGTTTACCATTTTCCCTTAATTCCCAAATGTTCAAATAACACTTTGTATATGCTTAAATATGTCAGGGTAAGTGGGTGATAAGGTTTGCACGTGCTCAGCTTTTATAGGGTATGTGTCTTGTAGGGCTATCTCCATCTCCCTTTATCCCTTAAACAGATGAAGAAATGATGAGGCCACCTCTGTGATCCTGTAGCAGCCTTTCGTATAGTCTTCTTCCAGCCCTTGTCGTCGTCCTGTATGATAATTACCTGTTGTCATGTCTCCCTGTCTTGATCTTGTCTTATTCATTCCCATCTCCCTGATGCCTGGTTCAGTTCCTGACACTTACTTGACCTTTAGTTAATATTTGCTGAATGATTGAATGAACCATGGTCTCATCATGACCAGGGAGGTTTGTCAGTGCAGCCTTTGCTGAGACACTGATAAAGGAAGATTGCTTTAGAAAATTAAAATGTGTAAATTCATGATTAATTCATGGCAAAAAATAGGTTGTTCGTTGTCATTTTATAAAGATTAATACCTAAGCCAGTGTAAGGTTTCCTACTTCAAGTTCATTCTGTATCACAGTTGAAAGCAACTACCCAAACTCTTCATGCTGTTGGGTCTTCCTCTGTCCTTCCCCACTGTTTCTGTTTAGCCCCTAAATCTCCAGCGTGATTTGGGCTCTGTCTTACAAAGTGCTTTTCCTCCTTGTCTTCTCCCTGGCTGGGGAACTTACTGCTCAGTCCTTGCTGTAGTAGAACCATTGATCCATGCATTAGCTGAGTGCCTTGGGTAGCCATGGCTGCCTCCCTTTGTAACAATTGCATGATAATCTGTTAGGTTGAGTTTTGAAGAAATAAAATGTAGAACTATTCAGTATCATATTTGTTTCAGGGGTCTTGCCCACTTCCTTCTGTGTGTTCCTTGTCCCCTTTGCTTTAAATCTGTTCTTTCTCAACCTACAATGCCTAAATCCTCTATTTTTTTCAAGTCTCGGCTCAATGCTTACTTTTAGTTCACTCAGCAAATATTTATGGAGTCCCTTGTCTGGGTTGATCCCTGTGCCATCCCCTGTGGGTACAGCAAGTCAGGAATAGATGAAGGACTTCTCTTCTGGAGGTGATGTTCTGAGGGAGGAGGTAGAAATCATTGGACAATGCTATAGAATGGTTGATGCTCCAGACATAATACAGCAGGGTCATATGCCAGATAGGAGCGGAAAGGAGATGAGAGGCTACTTGGAAATGACATTTGAGCTGAGACTGGGAGAAAAATTAAGGAACATCTCTGAACAGTCTTTGAAAGAGCCTTTGAGGTAAGTGGAAGATCCAGGCCAAAGGCCTCAGGTGTATGTGAGCTGGGAGGGGGTGGTTTGAGGAATAGTAAGGAGGCCTGTGCCCAGGGCATCCTAAGGGAAGAGATCACCCACTCTAGAGCCAGGAGGTAGGTCATGCTGGACCACACTGGCCAACATGAGGGTGTGAAGCTTATTAACCAAGGGGATTGGGGGCCATTGGAGGTACTTCTTAGAAAAACCACCCATCACCTATCTGCCAAGCAGAGAAGGGACCAGAGAGGGAGGGCTAGAAGAGAAGCAGAGAGGCAGTGTGAGGGCTTGTGCCCTCCAGGTGAGAGGAGAGGGTGTCAGGGAATGACCAATTGCTAGCCTATAAATAGTTTTGGAACTAAAAATGTCTGGGCTTTCAGAAGCCTTTCCTGTGGTTCCCTCCTTGTCTCCCTCTATCCCTCCAACTCTACACCACAGACACACACACTCACACATACACACCACACTTTACCTGGCAGAAAACCAGATGCCTCTACAATGCTCAGGAGTGAGAGGTCTTGCTCCTCTGGCAGCCTGGGGGCCTTTGCAGTACAGCCTTTGTCTGCCTAGTTTCCTCTGAAACTCCAAGTCGCTGGAGGCTGGTGATTGTAACTCATCCTCTCTGGATGAATCCCTGGGTTCCACTCTGGAAGCCTGGCACATAGTAGGAGCTAAATACGTCTATGCAGTAAATGACTAAATAAATAAATGAGAAGAGCCCATGAAGGCCCAGGCACCACTAGGCGAACAAGCCTCCCAGACTGAAGAGGAGGAAGCAGTGTTAGGTGCAGACCACCCTGCATGGGTGCAGTCACCTTGGGTAGGCCTAGCCTAATGTGAGAGCAAGACATTGAGCTAAGCCTGCATATGGTGAGTAACTGGGCGGTATCAATGGAGACACTCATGTCATGAGCTGCACCTCCAGCTGTACAAGGGCTAAGATTGTATCCACGTGGCTCATTGTTGTGTCTCCAGCTCCTCATCCAGTGTCTCAGGCATCCTGACCAGGCACAGCAGTTGAATAGACAATGAATGTAAGCATTCCAAAACAGGGGAAGACCAGGGTGAGCTAAGAGTTTAGGAAGACTTAACAGAGGAGGGAAAACTATGGGTGGCTGGAAAGAGATTCTTGGGGAGGAAGCAGGTGCCAGGAGAATGGGCACCAAGACAACCCAACATGAGTGGAACAGCGTTTGCATAGCAGGGTGAGAGGAGAAGAAAAAAACAAATCAGCAAACATATCAATTACCTTTTAAGAAATGAAAAATCAGAATATCAAAAAGAATCATTCAGAGTTTACAAAGACTAATATCTAAGTCAGGTACTGAGATGGCTTTTCTTAACGTCAACTATCTCCTACAAAATATGGAGTACTTTTCGGTTGACCTCTCCTGTTGAGTTTTAAAGATTAAATGAAATAAGTGTTGAAATATCTGGCATCATGATGTCCCAAAACATTGCCTTCCTTTCCCCCTTCACTCTAATACTCTCATTCTCATATGTATTAATATATACATAACTGGGAAATAGAAACACAGGCAGAATACTCCAGACCCCACTGACATAAATTAGCTAACATGAACATTCCTTTTGTGCCAGAGTGCACATATATCTCCTTAGTCTCCACTTTGCCCTGCTGGACATGTGTGTTTTTACAGATGAAGAAAACTGGGGCCCAAGGATCTTAAGCTACTAGCCCCAAGTTTGCACTGAAATGCACATTGGAGCTTGGATTGGAACCAAAGCATTTCTGGCTTTGACAATCCCAAGCGGAAAGTCCAAGAAACAGCAGATACTGGGCACCCCTCAGTTCTGGAGGTCCTGAGCCTGAGCCTAAGGATTATTTATTCTGGAGCTGGAGGATATTCTCAACCTCACTGGCATCTAGGTAAGAAGGTAGCAGTGTAGAAAGGGGCATTTTTGTGATTGGGAATAGTGGAGATACTCTTGGCGGTCATTCAAACAAATGGACTTTGTCATGTCTGTGGTTTGGACTGGCCCCTCGCACAGCAGACATCTCTAGGCAAGGCCTGTGCTCACATCCACCCTCGTCCCATCCTCTGCATCCTTCTCTCCTCTGGGATTCCTCTCTAGCATCCTGGGACAACTTCTTGCCAGCAAGACTATACCTGTAGGACATGTTTGGTGGGAAATGTTCAATATGAAATTAACCCCACCCATTCATTTTAAGGGGGACTATTTATAACTCTGACTGAAAGGTTAATTATGTTTCTAAAATACTGTTCACTGAGTATCTATTAGCATCACAAATAGGACGTTAAGAATAGTAGCAACAACTTTGTGTTCTATGTGCCAGATGCCATATTATGAATTTTACATATAAATTATTTTATTTCTCACACTGGTCCTGTACAAAGGGTATTAGTAGGCCCTATTCACAGACGGGAATGTTGAGAAACAAAGGTACCTGCACAAAATCAGGAACTAATAAAGCACAGGACTTGTGGCCATGGCAGTTTGGATCCAAACTTTGCTATATCCTCTGCCCTGAACTCTGTATCCTGTGGTGGTTTGCTCACCCCCAGAGCCCCTCCAGGTCTGTGAGACAATGAGCTGACAACTGAAGCCTCAAGAGGGGCCGTCCCCAGTGGGGTCTGTACCCCCGGAGGCACCTGTGGCCCTGGAGAAGGAAGAGCCCTTTAGCATGTTTGATGTTCAGCAGAGCACGGGGAAGACCGATGCTTCTGCTCTGTTTGGCTCCCAAGAGATTCCAAAAATTATTGTTTTAACACCATCTCTGAGGCCCTCAGTATCTTGTCCCTACTTAGCTTTCCATTTTGGCTGGGAGGAGGGTGGGCCTCGGAGTGTGTTAGAAGGTTGGCAATGGAGGCACATCTTGTGGGTGGTCAGTGTGGGAACGCAGTGACGCAGGCTGAGTCATGGCTACACTTGTGAAGCTAATGACAGATGCTAAACAAAATTGGATCCCAAACCACAGCGGCCAGGGCACAAACAGAGAGCAGGTCTGAAATGCCAGCCTTGACTCATTGCGGGGAGCCTGGCATCTTGGGTTCACCTCCTCTCCTGTTTGTACTGTGGTGTTTGGAAGGATAAATACGGTGCTGCCCTGCTGTTCAGGCGCCATCAGTCACCGCCTCCCTTCCCCCAGTGCCAGCCTCTCCGCGGGACCTGCTCAGGCATGATGGATTGTACACACCGTCCCTCCTTCCTCAGGAGACACATGCAGAGGACAAGAGAGCTCAAGGCTGCATTAAAAAATAAGAGGGGTATAATTATTTCATTCTCAAAGTCCTAACAGGAGCTGGTTCCAAGTGCCCAAGGAAACTTCAAATTTGATTAGAAAGAAGAATAATGGACTCAGTTATTCATTCGTATGTGCATTTTCTCTGACACTTGTTTGGTCTTTCATTCCTTCTCTTGTTTGTTCCACAGATGTTACTCTATACCTGTTCTTTACCATGCTTCTTACCAAATGCAGTGGTTGCGCCTCGTTTTATGGAGTTCGCAGTCTAACCCGAAAGATAGATATGCTTCCAGAGCATAACATGGTCAGGGCATTTTGGCTTATACAGGGCAAGGTGGGGTGCTTGTGTTGGGGAGGGTGGTGGAATGAACATTCAAGAAGTGCTTCCTGGAGAAGCTGGATTGGACATTTTAGGATGGGAAGCTTGTCAGGTAGAGAGGTACAAGGTGGGCCATCTGGTGGAGATAATAGCTTGAGCAAAAGGAGAACCCTGTTCAGAGAAGGTGGGACACTTTGGTGAGAATATCTGGAGAAGCTTTGGTTGCAGAGGTGGTGATACAGTGAGAGAAGAAGAGCTCAGAAATTGAAGCACTGGGTTTTCATGCAAGGAGTTTGGGTTGTGCTGCAGTTAATTGTGCATTGATGCTGCAGCTGAAACAGAGGTGGGTCTTTTTGTGCAATGTCTTAAAGAGCATCACACTCTAAGGAACTGGATATCTGAGGTCCAGACATGGCTTTTTTTCTTAGATGGCTGTCTGACAGCCCCAAAGCTTCCCAGGTATTTTGTTTGCTTGGTCCCAATATGAGGGGTTGAGCTGTGTGATCCCTGAGTTTCTTCTAAGGTCTAAAGTTCTGAGACCCTGATGACCCTTATATCTAATTCCTTCCTCATTACCATGCAGATACTGGGGAACGTTATCCATTGTTCTTTTTATCCCTTGAGCTTCTTTCTATGATCAGATGAAATCATGGATGTGAAAACTATGACCACGAGGAATGCAAAGATCACTGGACTAGAATTCTGGAGACGGGATTCCTGAGGGCATTCACTTTTTGACTGTGGGTAGGACACTTTCCTCCCTGGGCTTCTCATTTCGTATCTGTGTAATGAGGGGGTCGGCAAGGTGATCACAGGACTCACTGAGTCTCTGTGCTTTGATGTATGAGGTATTAATACCTGCATAGTGCAGATAACTTCAAAGGGTTTAAGACACCACTGATGCTAAACTTGCTGACACTGACATCTTCATGTGATTCAACTTGAAATGGGTGCACTGCCACTCTGCAAACGGAATGCTCTTGAAAAATTTATAGCCATTAATGAATGCAGAACCTTAAAATTAGATGGTGTGATATTCATAGACTCCCAAGACTGTCAGGAAGCATAGAGGATGTCTATTCAAGGCTCAGTCTCAAAGTAGGAATCCCATCTTCAGCTACTGGGACAGACGTGGCATCTGCTGACATTCTGCCAGGGACAGGGGATCAGTGCCTTTCAAGGCAGGTGTATCTGTTATCTCTGACTTGAGTTCTTTCTATCATTGCATTGAAAACTCCCTGACCTCAAGGAATGGGAGGTACTATTATTACCTCCCTGCATTAGGTTTCTCCACGAGGAGAGATGCAGCTGCTATCTCCCCCAGGACACAGAGAAAATGGGAACCTATGTCTGAACCTAGCCTACTTGGATGGGACCTAAATGCCCAGTGTGGCTCCTCCAAGCACAGGGTCTTGGTACGCGGGCCCTGGACACTGCCTGGGTCTTTTCCTAGCAACTCGATTTTCCTCTGATTCTCTTGCTGTTTACTCCCCATGGGACTTCTTTGGGTATTTAAGCTCAACTTTGTTATGCATAATTTGTATTGCATGACATATATATTTTATTATTAGTCTAATATTAACATTATCCACTATTTATTGAGCAACCATAATGTTGCTGAAAAAATACACATTTTTATTGCGCTTCTAAAAGTTAAATCACTGCCAAGTAGATATTATTATATCTTATTATTGTAGGATTACAGATTTGGAAACTAGGAGGGCTGAAACTCGATTAAGGTAGCCTGTGAAATGGTCAGGATGTGAACCAGATTTGGCAGACCAGAAGCTACTGCCTTTCCATGACTCGACACTGTCTCTCCAAAAGGACGGTTCCCACTCTGCTCTTTGTTGTATGTTCGTATGTATATGCACATGTTTAGGTATCTGGGTGCATGCGTTTCAGTAGGTAGAAGGAGAGGTGAATTGCCACCCACTATGATCACATGCTTAAGTTCTCAGTGAGTGTCACCAAAGCTTCCAGCGTCGGCAGGGAGGGAGAAGGCTCTGTGCCCGAGAGCTGCAAACGGCGATAGCATCGGCTGCTGCTTCCTTAACGGAGCTTCCTTGCCTTTGGTACTTCAAGGCCTCTGCCTGAGTTTGAGTCAGGTAACCTTTTATGAGGTTGTGAAATCTTATGTGTCTTCATGCCTGAATTTTTAAATGTTGCCTAAGAAAAGGGGAAGAGGGACAAGGGACACAGAACCACAAGGAAAACAGGAACTTAGCATTGTGTAGGATGCTTCTATTTGTGTTGTCTTCAGATGTGAAAAAATAAACATACACAGCCAATTTTGATATCTGCACTGAGGAAAGAAAATGTTTTTAAACCTCAAGGAGATAAATGCCTGGGGCTGAGTTTGCTGTGATGACTGAGAGCCAGAGCTGTGTGTTCTGACTTTCTTTCTGCTCCAGCTGGGAGGTCCTTAAGAAACTCACAGTCTGCTGGCACAGGTAACTCATTGGTGGAAGGAGGTCAAAATTTCTCTCCTACCATCATCATAAAATTGTTTTTAGGTCTTTCTTCTTTATTATAACAGCTTGTATTTAATAAGCACTTATTATTATCGTATGCCAGACTCCAAAGCAATTTTCAATTGAGGAAACTGAGGCACAAGAGATTAAGATCTTGCCCCAAGATCATTGAGTTGGCCCCTGTATCACTTGGCTGACCTGGTCCTGGCAGGCTGACCCAGTGGGTCTCAGCCTGTACCATAGGTACTACATCCTTTTCTGCGCTTCATATGTCATGGCGCTTATCCTCGTGGACCATCATTGTGACTTGACTTTCTCTTCTTAGGTCTTTGTCTTGTGATGCTCAAGGACCATGGTTCAGTCTTCCGGTATCCCTGGTGCCTTGAGCAGTTGGCCCATATTCTGTATGTGAGCACTGAGGATCAGAGATTATATGTGACATATCCAAGTCTCCACACAGAGGTGAGACCTAGGTCAGGACTCAAATATGGATGAAATGCTCTCACAGCAATAAAGACCTCGTAGGGGATCCTCTCTCCTTAATAAAGAAATGCTAGTTTTCCTTCCCTAATGAGATCATTTGCCTGGAACACTGAGCAGATTCTCCCTGCAGGGATCATGCCAGGCAGCAAACTGTAGTTATTTACCTTATTAGAAGAGTTGCCTGGAGTAAACCTCCTGGAGGGAAAGGCATCCGCTGAATATGGCTACATGTGGTCAGAGGGTGATTTCTGCTGCTTCTCTCAGATCCCAGAGGAGAGGCAGTGCATCCTGATAGGGTGTTCTGGGTACCAGGGTGACTCTCCTGTGAACTCGTCAGGTTACACTCTGGGATCCTGCTATGGTTTGAGTGTCCCTGCCAAAACTCATGTTGAAACTTAATTGTCATTGTAGCAGTGTTAAAAAGGTGGGGCTTCTAAGAGATAATTGGGTTATGTGGGTTCTGCCCTCATGGTTGGATTAATGGCATTATCGAGGGAGTGGGTTAGTTATCTTAAGACTGAATTTGTTATAATAGGGGGTTTGGCCCAATTTCCTTTCTCTGTCTTTAGTGCTCTCTTGTGCCTTCAGCCCTTCCCCTGTGAGGTAGGCAGCATGAGGCCCTCACCAAATGCCATGCTCTTGAACTTCCCAGCCTCCACAGCCAGATGAACTTTTGTTTTTCATGAAGTACCTAGTCTGTGTTATTTTGTTATAGCAGCAGAAAACAGGCTAAGAGAGCTAACTGTCTTTTTCTGTAGTATGAGAGGGTTACTTCTTGACCCTTCCCCAGCTACCATATTGTAATTCTATGATTTACAGTTTTTTTGAGCACATTAATGTTGTATGCCCTTTTCATAAAGTAAATACTGATGTATATTAAGGTCAAACGTTTATTTTCTTAAAACCTTTCAAAGGCCATATGCTTTGAAGATTGAATATTTAAGGAAAAATTGCATTTTAAAGGAAAACATTTGTGAAAGGAGTTTTTCCCAAGAAATATTTAATGAGACATTGGAATTTTGATAATGCTCCAAAGTAGGTTTAAAATTTTATCAAATGTCTTCAGAGGCAACTGATAATGTTCTAAAGCATTTTAGAGAATATACATAACTGATTAAACATTTTACACATATTGTAATGAAAAGTACAATCAATTACTCAATGGTAACTGACCAGGGACCCTAGAGCCTCTGAAGTTAAAAGGGAGACCTACTTTTGGTCTGGATGGAATGAACAACTTTTTGAATTTTTGCCAACTATGTAGAAGAAAGAAATAAAAAAAAAGAAATTGCTACTGATGGTGAGTGATTGCCAATTGTCCAAGCAATGACTGAAGTTCTTTGCATACGTGATCCTCTGTAATCCTTGGTGCCACCCAGGTACACTAACATTCTCTCAGTACCTGTACATCAATGGGATCCTTGAATGCTCACACATTGTAGAACTCAAGGAAATAGATTAAAGCTCAGATGTGGCATGGGAGGGAGGATAAAGCGTTGTGCCTGGAGAAGTAAGAAGTCGATGGAGTACTCTTGAGTCATGCTGGGAGCAAAGAAGAACCACTGAAGAGTTTTGGGAAGTGTGGGGCATGATCTGCTCGGTGCTCTAGAAAGGTCCCCTGTAGTGAGCGGGGGGAAGAAAGGACTGAAGTGGTGAAGTCTGTGCAGAAAGATGGGTACTGAGAAGGTGGAAGTATCAGCCAAAAGCATGGTTACCAGCACTCCTGGCGGGTGACTTTGGAGCCAGACAGAAGGGGTTGGGGTTTGAGAAGCTAAAGATGGTGACAGTTGGGAAGGGGACCTGTAGGCTGAGTACAGTTGATGTCTTGATAGCTGGGTAGGTGGCTGTAGTCTTCCATGGCTTTGGTGTCACTCTAGATGCCTCCAGTGAAAGGAGTGTGTGTGTGTGTGTGTGTGTGTGTGTGTGTGTGTGTGTGTTGTGGGGGCGGGGTGGTCATCTCCTGGCCCCATTACTGGAGGAGAGAACTGCAGGCCACAGTTTTGGAACAGAGAACAAGGACTCTGCCCCACTCCCACCATGTTGCCCAGTTTTGAATGTCTTTGACTATATCATTCGGGATAAAACTTAAATAAAAATGCAAGGAAACAAACACAGAAAAAGAAAAACTCAATTAAATTTGTTGATAAAAGTAAAAAGAAAATTGAAAAGGAAACATTTCATACAGTTAACTAAATGCATTAATAGCTATTCTCAGTGGCTTCAACTTTATGTGTTATGGGAGGGTCAGGTCTAATATCACTTGTCAACTTCTGTATTGGCCATTGGGGTAAAGAGTGTTAGCTTAGTTTGTCAGAGGAGGAGACTGAGGCTTGGGGAGTTTTGTTACTTGAAGTATATTGTAAAATATGTGGACTCTGGCTGGTCTTTTCCAAAACCTGAGATCTCTCTCTCTCTCTCTCTCTCCCCTCCCATCCCCCCCTACACATACCTCTCTATTCCCCTCCCTTGCTCTCCCACACACAACCAGGGGGGCTTGGTTCCAGGTACCACTCAGGCTTATTGTATAGCACATAGTAGTTTACAAATGCAGACAGTTTATACAACTTACTGTAAAAGAAAAGGAATTTGATTTCTGAAATGGAAGCATCCAATATTCCTTCCCAAAGGTGTTTCCTTGTGCTCCTTGGCCCACACAAATGCAAAATGGATGCATTCCTCTGGTCCCTGGCTCAGCTGTTAGCTACACAGTTTCTCTACCAGAGCTGGCATTAGAAGCAGCTGCAGCAGTGGGTTCCCACTTTAGCATGTGTGTTCCTAGACCCCATCCCACAGTCCAATTAGGAGACCTGGGTGTAAAACCTAGGAATTTGGTTTGTTTTCTTTTTTGAGTTTTCCAATATGATTCTTTTGTAGGAGGTTCTTAGACCAAGTGTGGAGCAAAACTGGGCTGGAGAGACCAGACTCATGGCCTGCGCTCCTCCTGAGCACGCTTCTCACTGACATCTCCCTGCACTTGCCACGCTGCACTCTCAGTCCCAGCCAGGTCTAGGAGGGGCACACCTGGCTGGCCTCTTTTTAGATACCTGTATTGGTGAAGAACTTGCTTCCCTTCACCATGACCCACATCACTGTTCCAACTCTTACATGGTTCCTGTTCTGTTTGTGTCTTACTTTGATTTTCCTTGTTGAATTTTGTCCTCTTTCCATAGTTACACTCTGGCCACAGCTCTGTTTTCTAATGTTACCTTTTATTCCTTAATTCCACTGGTATCTGTGAACGTATACTGTTTACCAGACATGTGTGCTCAGAAATCCATAAATAGACAATGACTCCTGTTTTATAGGAGCTTACCACCTCATCTTCTTTTTCCTCAAGGAGGAATAAGTGACGTGTTATGTTTCCAAAATATTTTTTCTTCATTACTTTGGCAAGACCCTATTGACAATGAAAACATTTTTAACACTTTTCAAAAATCTGTTTAATTAGTTCTCATTGTGTATCATTCTCTGAGGCAGGCATTTCCCTGCACATGCAGGTGCAGACACCTAGACCCAGAGAGAAGTGACGTTCTAGGTAACTAATGAAGTGGCAGAGATCAGATCTGAGGTCCTGTGACATCACCTCGTGGTCCTCAGCTCTGCCCTTTGCCCTTTTTGTTCCTCATGAATCAAAGATCAACACAGCCTGCCTGAAGATAACAGCATAGTGGGATGGGGTCTTAGAACCTTATGGACAAAAGGGAATTTAATCATCATTTCAACTCAAGGTAGGGGCCCAGCAGCCCATAAAAGTGGGCCCGTCCCTTTGCCTGGACACCCCAAGTGATGGGGAAGTCATTGCTTCATGAGACAGATCTATCCCTCCTTGGCAGTGGGAAGGCTAGAAAGCACCCAGACAGAGCAGGTCGACAAACCACAATCGATCAAGATTCCCTTTAATGAATGAAAACCAAACAGGGCTGTGATTGCACTGTACTTTCTTCCACCCTGTCTTCTAGTTCTACCTTCTGCAACAACATTAATAATAGCCTGCATTTACTGAGGGTTCGTTACGTGCCAGGCTCACTTCTGAATGCCTTAGGTGTATTAATAGTTTTAAAGCTTACAATAACCCCATGAGGTAGGTGTTACTTCTGTCCCCACTTCACAGATGAGGAAAATGAGGCCCAGGAAGGTGAGTAATGACGCCAGGGTCACTCAGGGTCAGTGGAGACCCGAGTACCTGGTTCTGGAGCCTTTGTGTATATTGCTCTAGAGACAGATCTTTCCCTCTGCTGTCCATAAGGAAAGCTGCTCTGAAGCCTATATTGACCTCTGAGCATGTGCTTCAGGGGGCTGCCACTCTCCCCTCACCCTCCTCTTTAAGTGTGTTTTCCTAAAATGTGGTGCACCAGGGGCAAGCTGCCTGCATACAGGTGCCGGCCATCAGTAGTGCTGCCAGGACCAGGCAGTGACTAGGGGGTCCGGGAAGGCCACACAGTGTGAAGGCAGGTGTGGCGACTCTGGGTGAGCTGAGGTCCTGAAGACCTGCTAAGGGGACTCACCTCACTTTCAGAATGGTGGGAGATCGTCATTGGTGACCCTGGACAGAGACATGGCCAAGGCCTCTTTGTTCCTAAGTCAGCCTTCCCAGGGAGGCCTTGCCTGAGCCCTAAAACCCCAGTCCTTGCTTCTCCAGAGCCCCCATCATTCTCTCCATGCCTGTCACTGGATCACCATGTGCTTAAAAGTGCCACAGTGCCTGGACACCCAGCTTCCAGGACCTGCAGTTGTGCAGTTGTGACATTTCAGAGTCACACCGAATGTAGTGGAATGACTGAGATTACTGGAATCATGGGTGGCATTGGTTGTGGCCGGAAGTCAGTACAGAGAAGGCATCTGCGGTGTTGGGCACATGGTGTCTGTGTGTGCTGTGGGTTGGCTGTGATGGTATTTCTATGTTATCTATATTGCCTATGTCCGTGTGTTAGGGTGTATATTGGAGGTATAAGTGTGAGTGTGTGTGTTGAGTACATGTCATGTATTGTGTGCACATCACATATGTGTTCTCACAATGTGCCAGACACTTCATTAAACACTCCCCACCCTCTGTCTCTGCTGATCATGAAGACAACCTTATGAGATAGGTACTCAATACTCCCATTAGCAATGAGGAAACGGAGGAACAGAGAGATTAAGCAATGGGTTCAAGGTTGTGCAGCTCACAAGGAACCCAGTTAACTTGGAAACTCTAGTCTCTAAGCCAGTGGTTCTCGAACATTTGCATCTGAATCCCCTGGGGGACTTGTGAACACACAGATCCCTGAGCCTCCTCCCTGGACGTTCTGGGTTAGTTGGTCTGGCTGGGACCGGAGAGGCAGCTTTCGTAACAACGGGATGCTGATGCTGCTGGTCTGAGGACTCTATTATCTTTTCTCTAATCCTTAGATAGAAAGAATGGGGAGGGAGTGGGTTTTGGTTTACTGAACCAAAGCAGATGGTTTTGGATTACTGAACTCAAAGTGGACCCAAGGATGGGTACTAGCAAAATCAACATGGAGTTGTAAAAGTGATATTTTACATGTAAGCTCATCTTCCTCATTGAATTACTGGGTGTTTGGTTAAAATGAAATCCCTGCTACAATAAAGGAAAAGGCAGCTTCCCACCAAGAAGTGGTGTTTGTGTTTACAAGTTGTAGGGCATGATCGTGTTAGTCCTGAACAATAGGATGGTAAGATGCATCTTCCAAGGAGAAAAGAATATTCTCCATCCGTTAAATATTTTTCTTTTAAATATTAATTCCCCAGAAAAACACTGTCCCAGTCATTCTGCCAGTATGAGCTAGAGCTGGAAAACCCAGGTCTTTTGGCTCTTGGGTGGGGGCTCTTCCCCTGAATGGCATCAGCGTCCCCTGCGAATCACGGCCACACCATGCATTGCAGTAGGTTTCCCAGAACTGTGCGGTAGGATGAATGGAAACCCCAGCAGCGTGTGGCATGTGGCAGGCGAGCCATGTTGGGGCACATTGTTCTCACTCGCTCTCTGTCCCTCTTTTTGAATATTCTCCCTGCTAGACTCAGAGATCAGGAGAGGGAACTGGGGTATTTGAAAGCCAGCAACCACAAGCAAGGGGTCAGGGGGCTTTGCCGGCTCTGCAGTTTTCTGAGGATTCGGGCTGAGTGGAGTGATGAGTAAATGAGGAAGATGGAGCAGCGGCCGGTTGATGTGATCATGATGGAAGCACTGGGTGGTTCTGTGTGCCAGCCCTTCCATCCAGCTTTTTCTGGAAGTGCCTTGAGATGGAAATCCAGCAGCTCTGTGGGTTAGGCAGGGCCAGGGTGCGCCTCAGTGGCTCTTCCATTAGGGAAGTGGGTTTTCAGCACATTTTGTGAGCCATGCCTTTCCAGGTTTGCCAGATTGAAATTCTGTCTTGCGGAATTTATAGAGGTTGGTTCCTAGGATCTGCTACATTTTAATTTGGTATGCAGCCTGCTGTGTCTTCAGAAATGTTTCCCCGGATGGAACCCTTGCCAGGACTGAGATGCAGTTAAAGCCTAGTTAATCCCTCACACTCTTATTCGTGGGAGATGGCCTAGCGTGGCCCTGTTAATTGCACGTGGGCTCTGAACCACGGGGTGATCTGTTCCCTGAAGCATGTTGGAGGCAGAAAAAAGAGGGCTTTGAAAGGAGACCGAGGTGCTAGATCCAAATCACCACTTGCCAGCTGGGAGAGCCCAAGAGTTCTCTTATGTCCTCCCACTTCTTTTCTCATTCTCTCCCTCCCAGAGGTCATGCCAGCCATGAGAACTTCCCAGGTGCTGCGTGCATGGCAAGCAATGACCTATCCTATTGGGAATCCTGCTAAGTAGCTTACATTGTCCCCACTACACATGATGGCAAACTGAGGCTTGGGGGAAGGGAAGAAGCTTACCCAAGGGCACACCACTAAAAAATTATGGAGTTGGAAAGTGGCTCCAGGTCAGAGCTTCTCTGATCCTTTTTCCTTAACTGAAAAATGGGGCAAGGATCTTTATCACAAAATTCTTGCTGGAAAAAAAAAACAGACAACTTATATGAAATACTTCATGCAGCAATAAGAATATAGCAGGTGCTCAATGTAAGTCAGTTTTGTTTCCTTCCTGCACATTCCTGGTATCTATATGATTTCATAGTCTCAGAAAACCTGCCCTGCTTTAAGTGTCCCTCTTGGTTTGTTTCTTGTCCTAGATGGACTATTTTAATTTTGTTCCCTTTCATCTTTCCCACCCAACTCTCTTATTTTTGGCCCTTGGGTTCCCTGGCTTAGAAAATTATCAGCAGCACCTGTTGGGCTTTGTGCCCTATGCTTGATAGAACATATTTTTGTCCTAGTCACTCCAGCCACCTTCACTCTTGAGAGACTGCACTTAAAATATCAATGATAAAATCACTTTCAATTGTTAATGGTAGCACATTTACTGAGCATTACTATATGTCAGTGAACATGCATAATGCTCAGTGTGATGTATTTATTTAATCTTCCCATCATCTATCAATGTTATATGCTAATACCAGTCCTCATGTTACAGATGAGAGCATTGAGGTTAAAAGCAGTATAGTGACTTGCTCAAGGTCACACAGCTGGAAAGTGGGAGAGCAGGGATTCTATGCCGGCAGCCATGAAGAATGTTCTCTTAGCCGCGGTGTCGTTGCCTGCATAGTACTTACAGGTGGGAGGGGGCAGTGGAGCAGCCAGGCTTTGGAGTTAGGATACCTGGATCTGAATCCCAGTCCTTCCAGGAGTGAGCTGTGTAACATTAAGCAAGTCATTTCGTCTGTCTGTGTCTTCTTCTATAACAGGAACACTGAGTGGTGATATTCAGTGGACACATGCTACTCCCTGGGTCCTGTTGGTCAGATATTCTTGTCCAGCTGAACACCACTGGTTTCCTGTTGTAGAAGCCAGGTTCTCCATGTTTGGCTGATGTGATATCAAGTTGTTAATTTCTTTCTTGTTTTTCAGGTAATGAACCAAAAGGATCATGTCTGAAGTACAAGGAACGGTGGAGTTTTCTGTAGAGCTACATAAGTTTTATAATGTGGATCTTTTTCAGAGAGGGTAAGCATTCTTCACAATGTGTATTTGTGTGTGTGTGTGTGTGTGTGTCTGTGTGTGTGTGTGTGTGTTTATTTTCCTAGGAGAAGGTGGATGTGGGGAGGGCAGGTTATAGGAAATTCGAGATTAATGAGGAAAGGATTTTCATTACGTTTTCTTGCCAAGTTGAAAATTCAAACCTTTATTACATCTGAAAATAAACCCTGTATTGAAAGACTAGAAAATGCTAATTTATCTCCTTCCTCCTGTACTCCCTTGTACCTTCTCTCTTCTCAGTTGCTCTTTCTATGAAATATGTGTATTTTAAAGGAAAGTGAATTTATGGGAAATGAAGCTTGCCTGTATAGCTCTGATAAAAAGATGTCTGTATGCTCAATATTTATGGGGGCCATCTATTTCCCCCAAACCACATATTATCTGACTTGTGCCTAGATATTTCAAACACTGAGAATGTTGGTATTTGTAAATATCCTTTTTAAATGCATAGTTAAAATCTAGTTGCTTCTATCGTTTTGAAGATGTGCTCTGAATTTGCCATTTTATGTGCATGATCTCAATAAATCCTCATGAGAGATTACCCTTTCAGAATCATTGTAAACAATGACGATGGGAAATGGTTATATTAATATAATGCAACAAATGCAAACTCGAACTACATGTACTCACAGCAGCTGCTACTACTTCCTCCATGTTACTGATAAGGAAACTGAAGTTCATGGAAACTGACTTTGTTATGAGCTCAAGTTAACAGAGCAAATTAGTGACCAAAAACAAGGGATATCTATCAGTTTGCTCTTGCTGCATAACAAAGTACCCTAAAACTTAGTGGCTTAAAGCAAGAACTTTCAGTTAGCTCCTGATTCTGAGTAGGCAATTTGGACTGGGCTCAGCTGGGTGATCCTACTGAATTGGACCAGGCTTGGCTGATCTCCACTGGGCTTGCTCACAGGCCTGGGACCTCATCTGGGTGGGCTGTGATTCTTCTCCCTGTGATCACTCATCCTCTGCAGGGCTAGGTTCCTGGGCTTGGTACCTATTTAGCTTCCAAGAGCAAGAGTGGACACACACAAAACCTCTTGATGCCCAGCTTTGGAAATTGCATAACATTGTTTTGAATGAATTCTATTGGTCAAAGCAAGTTACAATATCAGTCCAGATTTGGGGTGGAGAAATAGATACCATCTCTTGATAGAAGAGTGAAAATCTTTGTGCAGTTTTATAATCTACCATCAAGGTTAGACTCCAGTTTTAAAAAGATAGCTCTGAAATTAATGCTTCAAGTGCCTCTTGGGTGCCATGGCCCCTTATTACTTGAAGGTGAAATTCAGTGAACCCAAGTGGTTTTGGCAGGTGACCTAAACCAGGAAGTAAGAGGAATGGGAAATGATTCTGAGACCAGCTTTATGTTCCAGGAAAGGGAGCACATGGAGGATTCTGGTCAGGATTCAGGCACTGGGCTTTGATGAGGCAGAGCTCTGTGCATCCTCCTGGAAGTCCTATTGCTATTTGCCCACCTCGCCTCATTTGATTAGAAGTTATCTGATACAGTGATGATAGCCCAGGGCTTGGGCTCCACTACTGCTTGTGGGCATTCCTTTGGCATACCACGCCACTCTGCTGTTCAGGTTCCACAATTTGCAAGAAAAGGATGTAGTTTTAATAATGTCCTGTGTCCATCATGGTGTTAGATATTTTTCTATTCGTTATCTCCTGAGTCTTTATAAACAGCCGTAGAAGTGAGCATTATTATCTTCATTTACCAGAGAGGTAACTTGAGATCAGGGAAGTAGAAGAGTACATGGCTTTAACATAGCCAAGGGGGGAGCTAGGCTAAAGCTTTCTCACTCAAAATTGTGTATTATTTTCTATTATTTAAGGCTGGTCTCCAAAGTGGGCTGCATTCTCACCAGGATTTATGAGAGAGCCATCAGGATATGGGAAGAAATATTAGATATTTTATTTACAATTGCTTTGGCCAAATAGGTAAAAAGAAATCAAGATTCACTAATAGTGAGAATCCAGACTGACCCTGAAAACCTTGCTTTGTCCGTACGGCAGTCCTATTGAGTAACTCAGGTGTGGAGAAAGAACAAAGAGAAAGTCCACAGCACAAATAGGCTGATTTCACCGTCACATTGCAAAATACTGCAGCATGTGACTGCACAGTTATGTACACCTATCGATTGTTTTCTAGTTTTAACTACACTAACCCTCATAAAACTCTAAAAAATTCATGAATTGGAGGTAATATTAATAATGGGAGAATACCAAATACCAGGAAATGCCAGAACCACACTTATCCTACTTCTTGCAAAAGCCTGTTGCTATACATACTGAGATTATAGATGACAAGCTAATCATATCCAATAATAAGTAAGCTGAAAGACTTGGTCTTATTCAGAAAACTATTTGGTATACAGATTTGTAAGCTTAATTATTCACAACACATCTCATACTCTGTATTGTACCTTGAAATATTAACTGAGTCTTATATGAAATCATCACCATGAGCAAAACATTTCAAAGTGACACATCCAAAACATGAATAGACCCCTGAGAAGGTATAAAGGAGGTTGAAAAATGAGTATAGAAATCATGACTTTTTAGTAAGCCCATGATACTCTTCTTTCTAGATCTCTATGTTTTAGGGAAGCATTTTGTTTAGATATGCTCACCACTAAAGTCTAATATTGAATTAGGCTTCCAGATCTTGTAAGTGTATATTATATAGATAGATATATGTTTTATCTATATATGTAAATGAGAACAAAAACGTTATGTGATTCATTAATACAAAAATATCTATTTTTAAAACATGAATTATTGCACTTTTGTCATTTAAAACACTTTTTCCTATATAATCCATAATATATATGAGTAGAACTGTACATATTTATTATTTATAAATAAACATACATATGTTGGAGTTACATGCTCATAAACATATTTGCTGATAAGCACGCAAATCATTAACCTTTGGAGACTACTCGTCTAGTAGATCAGGAATACTTTCGTAGGCTTCTGGCTCTTAATGCTGGCATTTCATAGTTCCAAGGAGTGTGTGGCTTTAGGCACATAGTTAAGATGTGGATGAGAACGTAATCTCATGACTGTACATGCTTGAGGGTAGCTTGATTGCAGCTACGTCTATGGACAGGTCTGGGTGTGGTTTGGGTGGAGTGACATAGACCTCTGAGGTGGATGGATTGAGTTCTAGGATCTCCAGGGTCTGATTAGTAGTAAGCCCTTGAGCTCCTAGATTCTGCCTTCAGAGAGCTGTGGGCAGGCTACATGTGATGCTGACCAGGATTCTGCATTTCCCGGGGAAGTTCTTGGCAGATGTAATCCCTCGTGCTCAAGGATTTTTCTGCTCTGAATCTCGCAGAAACTGTGCTTAGAGTGAAATGTAATTACTTTTCCCAGCATGTGCTCCCTGGGGAAGAATGGGCTGCAATCCAAGCCTGGTGGGCAAGTGGGCCCTAGGATAGTTTGTGAAGGAAAGCAAATGAGCTCCCGATGTCAGTAAGAGAAGAAATGTAGGGTTTGGAGAAGCTGGTCCTTTTTTAGGGGGCTCAAGGGTATATGATTACATGTATGCTATATAGGGTCCTTAGGATGGTAAAAATTCGAGTTGGAGATTGAGAGTAGCCTTCCTCAGACTGAGTCTGACTGTGGCCATCCAAGTTCCACCTACTCTATGGGAAATGTCCCTTGTGCCTCCATCCAGATGTCCCTGTCATTGTTTCCTAGTCTGGCCAGAAAGGAACCTCCCTTTGAGTTTTTGTGAGATGCTGTACTGGAAGCACATGGATACAGAAGTCAGAATATTGCCTGATAATTTGCCTTGATCATGGAGTTTTGCTTCTAGCACGTTTGTATTTGTGGATGGCTTTTCTGGTGCCAGAATGTATGCTGTCTTTTGATGATGTTTGCTTTGAGCAAACAGTCAACATGCATTTACCCAAAGTCTATATTGACTGAGGCAAATTCTCCAAGAGAAAGCGTTTCCTCACACCAGTCAACGAGTAACATGAGGTGTCACATCCACATTCAGTGGTGAGACTCATGCCCACAAAAAGCCAGGGCCAAGGAAGTACTGGGACCTGGCTTTGCGCTCACGCCTGCATTTGTAGCCAACCTTTGCCACTTATGAGCTCTGAGGACTTGGGAACATCCCTTAAAATCACACTGAGGTAACATTTTATAGCCTATAAGATGCTGGTGACAAAGCCCATCTCATGGGGCATGTGAAGGGCTATGGCACTAATTAATATATACAGAGAAGGTAGCCTGGTACCTCGTGTCCAGGAAATGCCACTCCTGGTACACTTGCCTCCAGTCTGTCACTAACTCTGTTAATGGAGGTATTACCCAGAGGGGTCGGTGTGACCCCCTTGCATCTCTGTTTATAATCCTTCCAGCTTCTCTTTGCTCTCATTCCTCCGCCTAGTGCTCAAAACCTGAACGTGACCTTAAACCTCCTCATCTTATTGTCTGTGCTCAGACCATTCTTGGCTTTCTTCCTTGTGAGATCTGCCTTTAAAACTCTGCTCTATGCAAGTTCTAGCTCAAATGTAACCTCCTCACCAAACCCTTTCTGTGTGTGGACACTTAGCTACTGTATTCAGCCTAGATTTTTATGGATTCCTAGCCTTTCCACATCCCTTATATACCTTATTTGGTTCATTACAGTCAACCCTGGTCAGCGTGTGCTATTGCATTAGACCCTGGAAACATTAGGTGGAAAAGATAGAGCCCCTTCCTTCAAGGTATTTACCAGCTGGTGAGGGAGGCAGATACATATGTAGAAAATGGCCGTGATGTGTGATAAATTCTGTCACCAGCACTGACTTGGGTGATATGAAGAGACACAAAAGGGGGATCCAGTCTGTAGGCAGAGTCAGAGAAGACATCCTGAAGTGAAATGACAACAGAGCTGTCACTTTAAACATAGGTGGGTGTCAGCCGTGCGAAAGAGCTAGAATAATGGGAAACCAGTGACTCGATGGTCTTAGGAAGCAGAGCTCACGTGAAAGGTCAAAGGTGGCAATTCATGGCTGAAGTGAAGACTAGGAGTGGGGAGTGGGGCAGGTAAGGGGAGTTATTTATTTACTTATTACAGGCTACTTTTCATTAGACTTGGGGTCGTAGGGATGCTAGTGGCAACTGCCACAAACTGTCTTAGAGAGCAGAAGAGGACACTGCAAAAGGGGAATGTTGGAGATGTTATATGTGGCTTTGTACTCTCTCTCTCTCTCTCTCTCTCTCTCTCTTTCTTTTGGTGACTTGGTGACTTGTAATTTTTTATTTATTTATTTCATTTCAAAACATTAAGGGAGTACAAATGTTTTAGATTACATGGATCATTTTTGTAACGTTTGAGTCCCAGCTATATGTATGCCGATCACCCAGATAGTTTTCATATTACTCATTAGGTTGGTTTATTCCCCTCCCCTCCACTTCCTTCCCCCCTCCCCGCTGGTTAATTTCCACTGACTTCAGAAAGTCAGTAAGTGTGAGCTCCTTAAGGGTGACAATACGATCCTATTTGACTTTGTATTGTCAGTGCCTAGCCTAGAGCTTGCTGCATACTGAGAGATAAATAATAGCTTATCTTTGATTGGATGGAACTTTTTGTTTTTTGACTCTAAACTTCTTCAATTACAGATGGGTCACGTGGATCTTTATTAAGTCATGTTAATAGACAATTCCTAATTCCTGATGTACTATTTAAATTGATGCTACCCAAGGTGTGGTCCATGGACAGCAGCATCACCATCTCCTGGGAACTTATTAGAAATGCAGATTCTTGGCCCTTGTCTCAGATCTGCTGAGTCAGGACCTGTGGTTGGGGGCTCAGGACACCATGTGTTTACACGTCCTCCTGGTGGTTCTGGCTGAAAAACACAGGGAGCACTGCTGAAAGAGTTTCTATGAAAATTTTGAGCTTTGTCACACATTAGTTTCACCAGGAAACTGAAAAATCTACCCTTCAGACAAATTAAATAAAAAAATTTCCACAGTGGGACTGTGGTGTCAGCACTTCCTAAAGTTCCCCAGGCATTTCCAGAGTTGCAAATGGTTGGGTTAAGACTGAGATTTCACATGCTAAGTAATCTTGGCCTTTCATAAGTCCTTTCATGAAGTTTCCTCATCCCCAATAGAAGACTAGATCTTAACTCCCTTTGCACACTCTGCCACTGTAGAAACTATAGTGATTCTGTGTTAACTTTCCAGCATGGTGCTGGGGGTAAGAAAAAAAGACGGAAGGTCTTGTTTTATATACAATAATTTTTTCATAAGGAAATATTTTTTAAATGAAAAATTAATTGTAAAACTCATTACATGGTTATTTGTAAATCATCAATGTAGTCATAACCAATTTGGATCTATTTTAAGAGAGCATGAAACTTCCTTTCTAATATTGTTAGCTGAGAGGGAGCTAACATTTGTCCTTAAAAATGAATTCAAATTTGTTTTTAAATCTTAATTCAGGTAAAGCTTTAAATGAATCTGACTTTCTTTCTGAGTGAAGTTTTCCATTGTTTGATGTACAGATTCATCTCCTGTCTTTCCTCTGACATTTTTCTATAGTAACATGTAGGAAATTTTCTGCCCAGAGGTTTCATAGGACTTTACTGAAAAATTCTGTCCCTACTTATAGAAAAGTTTCACAAAAAGGGCCTAAAATCAGTATCACCAGATCTGACATGAAAGTTCAAATGCTTGTAGAAACGTTAGGATTGAAATTCCCTTTGAACACACTCGCCTGCCTTTTCTCTACTGAAGTGAAAATGGTTGAGTCATGAGTCAAGTGGTTCCTGAAAGAAAATGCCATCTCGTGTTTCCAGCCCATGTTCCCCATCACTGCTTAATGCCTGGTGACGTCTAGCTGCCCTGTGAAATCAGCTCCCCAGCCCTGATGTGCCTTAATAGACTCCGAAATACAATTATCTTTGCTTGTTGGAGATCAGTTAATTGATTTGTCTGTTTCTATCAGAAGCAATCCTTTTTTCCCCCTCTTCTCTTATTAAAATACGTTGAGTCCCTTTTCATTCGTCACCACACTTTTGAAAGGGAGTGGGGATTATACACGTTTGTGAGCCCCATGGAATGGCCAGCTTTCCCGGAGAAAGAGGCAACCGCAGTAGAGGTTCTAAGCATCTTTTTATTTCTAAAATTCCATGATTATTATTTTAATAAAACTTTGATCTTCCTCCTCCACACAATGGCATTATTATCATTATTCCTATGATAAGTAAATGTCAGGCTACCCCAGTGCTTATGTAGATGGACATTTTAGATTATTTTTCTCGCAAATCCACATTCCTATTAATGGTTGCCCTGTCCCATTTTTCTGTATTTACCTTTTAATCTGTGACTTCATCAGCCTGCAGCTTTGAGCCTTTTATCCTCTTAACCCCTGGCAGAGGATGTGCTTCACAGGTGTATAAAGAAAAGCCCTTTCCAGGGGACCAAATGTTGCCCTGCACAGATTTAAAATGCCTCTGGGGAGCTCAGAGCCACCCACAGGGCCTAAACACCTCCCCATGGAATCAAAAGCAGAGTAGGGTGCCACAGGTAGTGCGGTCCTTTCTAGTTTTGTACTCTAAACGTACTCTGAGCTCTACGGGTACTCGGTGGTTCTCACTCAGGTCTTTCAAGGAGAGTGAAAGGACACATGTAGCCATGAAGGTGGCATAATAGGAAAGCACAGACATTTGGGTGACACTGATACTCGTTCTAATTCTATTTCTTCTGTTACTAGCTGGGTACCCACGGACAAGTTACTGAAGTCCTCTGATCTCACTTTTTCTTCATTGCTTTTGCAGGATCTTCATTAGATGTCAATTAAAGCACCTAGGAAAACAGAGGTCCAGGCTTTGCAGGGCCAGCCAGGATGTCCCAATGCCACCGTGGCTTGCCTATCCCACTGACGATAATACAACTAAAACTCTGAACCAGACGTCCTCAGCTGGCCAGTGCCGGGACTAGAATAGACTGCTGGGTGGGTGAGGCTCTGAATTTGTGCTCCTTCCTATATTTTAAGCAGGTGCTTGGTGCTTTGTACTCACTACTGCTAATCCCTCAGGAAGGGGTCTTCTTGCCATTGGAAAACCATGTTGGTTCTTATTGGCTTCGATGGGAGAAATCACATTTTTTTCTTTGCCTCACATTGGAGATCAACAAAGTGAAAATGCCATCTTTCTGAAGAAATAATAGCTTTAGGGACACCAGTGCAATATAGTCAAAAGAGATATACTACACCCCAGAATGTTTCTTTTCTGGAAGTATTTTGGAGTAGATTTTGGGCCCGAGTATTGGGGGTAAGAGAATGAGGTCATTAACTGTTCTTTTTCATCTGTCAGTTGTCAAGTGTTGCTGAAAAGCAATTTTAAATGTATTCCTTCAGGTATCTTCACTGTGTGTGTGTATAGTTGTGATTATAAAAGTAATATGTGCATTGTGGAAAATAAGTATAAAGATAAAAATGTCACCATAATTCTTTTACTAGGCAATGACTGTTTTACATTCACATGTGTTTTTCTTAAAAATGTAGTGTGCAAGTTGTTCTCTATTTTTCTCACTTTCCATGCTGTGAACATTTTCAGTAACTCTGCATATTTTTACAGGATATTTAATAGCTACATAGAATTTCCATCATATGGTTCCATTATAATTTATTTAAATAATGCTGTATTGGGGAGCATTTTACTTGTCTTATAGGTTTATTTTAAATATTAAAATGCATTTTATTATTCAAAATTTGTCATGATATTTTTTCTTGATTAATTAGGAAACATTTTTCTCTGGATAATATAAATATACCTTGGAAATGAATACATTCTGTTGCTGGTCTTGCCTCATAGTCCTAGGTAATGTTGATGAGGATTCATGCTCCATTTGACAAGCTCTTCTATCACTGAACAAGGTGAGGGAGGAAATGATCTCTGACCTAATGGTCCTCGTTTACTCCCAAATCTTCTTTGCTCCACCTCGTCCAAAATCCCTGCGAAGAAATTTTACAAAGCTCAGAGGAATTAAACACTGATTAAAAAACTTCATGGCATCAGACAATGGATCTACACTTTTTGAGTGAGAGGAGCTTTTGTGAACAGAAAAAATCAGCAAATCTTTCATCTAGCTGATACTGGAGTTTCCATGGCTGCATTGACATTCAGGTAGTTGAGTTACTGTTTGGGAACTTTTGGGAAAAAATGAAGACACTATTGGAAGGATGTTCTGCTATTTTTCCTCAAAGTAGGAACATCTTTGCTTTACCAGCATGCTCAGTATTCTCAGAAAAAGTGAAATTTTGTGTTTTCTTTGGGAAAAAAATCACTTTACTATCATTTGATGAAACTATCTTTTATGTCTTAACCCTCCAGAGTCAACCAGAATTCTTTGGAGAAGGAAATTTAAAAACTTTGTGTTATTACCAATAACCTCATATAATCTTTACAATTTTACAGATAACATAGTATTATCCCTAAGTCAGAGAGGAAACAAAGGCTCACCTGGGTTCAACATCCTCCTTGGTTTTGCACGTTCTGGAAGTGGCCAGATGGAGAAGTTCATTCTGGGATGCCTGGACTCCAGAGTCCACATATTCCATGTACTCTCTCTCTTTCCTTTAGTGCTTCTATAATAAAATCCCTGAGACTGGGTAATTTATAAAGAACATAAATTATTTTTTTCACAGTTCTAGAAGCTGAGAAGTTCACGATCAAGCCACCAGTTCAGTGTCTGGGGAGGGCCCTCTTGCTGTGTCCTTACATGCAGAGCGGGTGGACACAGCACCCTCCCATGGTGGAGGCAGAAGGGCAAAGGGGCCTCAGCCAGTTCTCTCCAGCCCTTTTATCAGGCACTAATCATTCCCAAGGGCAGAGCCCTAGTGATTTAATCATATTCCCCAAAAAGCCAGCTCTTAACAACACCACAAGGGGGATTAAGTTTCAACATGAACTTTGGAGGGGACCCATTTAAACCATAGTACCCACAGTGCATATTTTATTTTCTTTGGGCCTTTCTCCCCCTTTCTTAACCACTATGCCTGGCTGCAAACAGCAAAACTCCAGAGCACTAGTCTCAGGGGGAAATGATGCTCAGACTTCCTTTCTGGCTGCTGCATCCCTGCCAGAGTCTCTCCTTGAGTAATGAGGGGATAATATGGATTTTGAGAACTGAATCCTACCAGCCAATGACTAGGACAATCAAGAGGTACTTTCTTAACCATACATGCTCACACATCTTGATGAAAGTTCTTTCCCTAGACAGAGCACTCAGAGATGGTCACTATCCCTTTTTCCTCATTCCTTAAAAGTGAATGAGTGAGAAAAGTCTCCCCTTTGCTCACTCATTTCTCACTGATGTCTTCCTCCTCAAGAGACAACATGTGGTGTTCCCCCCACAGCATTCCTGTACATGGCAAACCCCCTTGTAAAATAGACCCAAGGCCGTTTCCCTTCATTTATTCATTTAGAGACTGTCATCAGGTTGCTCATTTAGGAGACCTCGAGCTCTTGTTCTCGGTGGCGTCTCCTACACGTTCTGGGCAGAGCAACGAATGGCACAGCTGTGAACTCAAGTAGTTAACAATACAGTGTGGAGAGGGGTGTAAGTCAAGAAAGTGATACCAGAGATGGAAGGCAAAGCATGGGCTAGGTGCTGAGGTAGGGCAGGGATCCCCCCACACCCTCCGGAGGTATCAGGATAGATTGCCTAAAAGAGGGGGGATTCACTAGCTATATACAGGCCAGAAGGGGTCTTAGACATTAAGAATAGCACACACTGAAGTCTAGAAGTGAAACAGGACCTGGCATCTCCTGGGAAGCACCGCAGTCAGCGCTCAGGAGTGCTATCTGAATGTGATGTTTCAATAGAGCGGGTTGGATGGGACTGGCCAAGTAAATAGCAGCAAGACTGGTCGGGAAGGGCACACGAGTCCCCTTCTGGAGCTGGGATTGCATCTTGCCGACAAAGAAGGCTATGCAACAGTTTAAGTAAAGGAGTTGCTTGATTGTGCATGTTATAGAAATGATACTTTGCAAATAAAGAGGATGACCACTGGGGTGGGGAGAAGTGATGAAAGTGGTGGGAGTAGCTCAAAGGGGGAATTTTGGGGAGCTGTTGAGGCAATGGGATCAGAAGAACTGGTGCTTGCACCTTGTGTTAAGGGGAAGAGAAAAGTCACCTTGGTGGTCAGCCCTTCCCTTGGGTGAATGAACCGACAAGGTTGAGGAGAGGAGAACCAGGCAGCAAGAGGAGGTCATCTGCGTGCAGAGGCCCAGTGCAAGTCTGGCTGGGATTCGCCAGCTCTTGGGCATGCGTGAGCCTGGCTGAGATCACTCCATGACTGTGCGACATTAGCACAGGCTTCATGAGCTCAGACTGCGTATAAGAAGCTTTACTGTGTCAACTCACGTGATGCCATTGACAGCACTATGAGCTAGGCATTATTATTGTATTTGTCTTTTACAGATGAGTATAGTGAGGCTCAGGGTCACCTGGCTATCCCATGATAGAGTCAGGGTTTGGATTCATAGCTATTTACCTCTAAAGCTATTATTATCAACACTGTCTTTTATTTTGTTGGGGAGACCAGATTCCAAAGGAAAAGTCACAATTTCAGTGCATTTAAAGGTGGAGAGACTTGCAAAGAGTCTGAGCTGTAGCTGTTGGGGAGGTGCAAGGAGAATCAGGATAAAGAAGTCACAGAATCCAAGAGATGTGGGAGCCGTAAGGAGGGGGCATCCTGCTGGCCAAATGTTGCAGAGGGATCAAACGGTATGAGGACCAAAAAGTGTCTTGAAGCTGGCCTCAAGGGTCAATGCTAGCCTTTGACAGAACAATTTGTCTGTGTGACGGGAGCAAGCACCAAGAGAGCCTGGTATGCAAATGCTGAAAATATGGATGGGAACTGACCCTGCAGAGGGAAATCTCACCATGTACTGGGAAAAGCTGACATGTAAACCAGGTTTTGCTGCTCAACGTGTGGCAATCAGAGACCAGCTATGGGCAGAGCCATTTATCCCTGGACAGCCCACCAGAATGATGATTTGGCGGAGGGACAGAGAAGGCTTCCCAGACGAGGTCAAAAACCACACCAAGGAGTCTGGGCTTTCTCTCCTGGTGATGGTGTGGGAGCGGTGAATGTGGGATGTCTTAAGTAGGGGAGTGTTGTGATGAGTTGCGGGTTAGAGCCTAATTTGGCTGAAGTGTGGAGAGTGGATTGCAGCAGGGAGAGAGATTCAATTCATACATGTTGTGTGTGGTTACTTATGCCAGCTGGGTGATGATGCTGTAGACATTAACTGAGCAGTGTGGCAAAGAGGTTTCTTACTGTACCCCAAACCCTATTGACCAGTAATTTCTGAGAAGTGGGGTTAGCTTTATATATATATCTCAAATCCCACTACTGATTCCTCTCTTTCCATGACCTGATGAACTATAGAACTGTAAGAAACAGTAACGAAATGGAGCCAATGCCCTTATTTATAGCTGGGAAAGTTCATGATTCTCTCCTACTGAGGGGCATTGATGAAAATAGATTGAACTGTAAGGATTAGGAACAGGCATGGATGCCCAAATGGGATTTCTTCCTGTCTCTCCCCACCCTCACTGAGACAAATCTTTAGACTCAAGTGGTTAGAGGCCGAGGGAGCTGGAAGGAGAGAAGATGGATTGATATCTGCCTCCCAGGAGGAGCCCAGTGTCCATCAGCCAAGCTGTATTTACTGAATACAAAAGGAAAACAACTTCCGATCATAAGATTGTGCATGAATCTTGAATTTTTTGTAAGCTTACATTATGATATTTATTTACTTATTTATACATATTAGTTGTGTACATTTATGGGGCACATGGGCTATGTTGATACATGCATACAATGTGTAATGATGAAATCATGGTAATTGGGATATCCATTATCTCAATCATTTATTGTTTAGCTCTTGATATTCAAATCAACATAGCTCCGCCTATTATTAAAATGCATCCCAGGCAATATCTCAGCCTTTGACAATCAAATTGGCAAAGCTTCACTGCCTGGGTGACCCAGTCCCATGGGTTTAGACACCATATGTGTCGCAGTGGCTTCCAAATTCATGTCATAGTCTCAGTCGTTGTAGAGCCCCTTCTCCTATGTGGTGGGTACCTACAGTACTATGTCAACGAGTCCAAGGTTCCCTTCAGAATCAACAGGAAAGAGTACTTTGTTAATCAAAAATACCTGCCTTAAGCATGCAAGAATTAGTGGTGTGTTGGTTTCATACAAAAGTTGTAAACAAAGTCACCATAACAAAGTACCGTAAACTGGATACACTCAAGAACAGAAACTTGTTGTCTCACAGTTCTGGTGTCTAGAAGTCTAAAATCAAGGGTGCTGTCAGGATTAGTTTTGAGTGACATGAGAGAGAATTTGTTGCATGCCTTTTTTCCTAGCTTCCAATAGCTTTCTGATAATCTTTGATGTTTTTGGCTTTTAAGTGCAGCACTCCACTTTCTGCCTTTGCCTTCACATGGTGACCTGTGTCTCTTCGCAGGGTCTTCTCTCTGTGTATGTCTGTCTCTGGGTCCAAATTTCCTGTTTTTATGACACCAGTCATGTTGCATTAGGGACCACTCTAATGACCTTATTTTGACTTGATTCCCTCTGCAATGGCCCTATTTCCAAATAATGCACATTCTGAGGTTTTGTGAGTTAGGACTTCAACATATCTTTTGGGGACACAGTTACACCCAAACAAGTGGTATCTACCAGTTTTGTATAGAGGGAACAGAATTTGGAAAGGCATGAAAATACGTGACTTTTATGTGGAGTAACAGAAGTTTTGTGTAGATTCTGTCTGATTTTTCGCAGAACAGAAGCGGGTTCCCGAATGTGGGACTTCCGGTGCTAAGACCAGGAAAATCCCAGGCAAACTGCAGTGAGTGGGTCGCCGTAGGGGCACAAGGTGAGGGGGTGAGCAGGTGTGTATTATAAAGACTTTGTATGTGAAGACCGTGGGCATTATCCAGTGGAGAGGAGTGTGACAAGTGCATGGGCATAATGTATGGCAGTTCTGGAAATAAGCTTATATATTACGCAGTTCATCTTCCTTAATGTGTGAATAAGGAAGCCGGGCACAACAAAAGAGGACTTTGCCTTCAATAGATAGACAGCCGAGTGGTGGAAGGATCCTCTAAGGATCTCAGATTTTCTGATTCCCAATCAAGGTCTTTTCTCTCTCAAAACCAAAATATCCTAAAGTGTATTCAATGGAACATTAGCCCCTCAAATGCAGCCTGCAATATCCCTCTCTGGCGATTTTTTTCTGCAGCGGTATTTCTATACTTATTGCATCACAGATGAGCACGTGTGTGTGTATATTTATGTGTTTGTGTGTGCATGTGCACGTGTGTGTGTGTATGCGTATGTATGTAGAAAACCTGCTAAAAACTTCTGATACTTGAATTCCAAAGAACATTTCTTGGATAATAGTTATTTTCCCCATGCTGCCTGCTTCTCACACATCAAAGGGATTGATTTGCCAAATTGCACTAAGTTGGATTTCATTGGAGTGGAAGATGCTTTGTGTCCTCCTGTCTAGCAGTCTCTGTTTGAGTAATGACTGAGGAATGTTGACTTTGGTGAAGGAAGAGGATGACATTTATTGCTGTCTGTTTACACTGTTTAAACACTGCATGTAGCATGCTCTAGTTTGCATGTTTGAAATATCACAAGAATGAGGGAACTTCTCAGATGCCAGATGTGGACACACAGGAAATTCAGAGTGATTTGCTCAGGGACTGTGATTTGGATTCTGGTGACAGAGTGCCTGAGTTCAAGTCCATACCCAGGACCTCTTTGAGCAATATGGTTTTGGACAAGTTACTTAATCTCTTCTTTTTCTTCTTCTTTTTTTTTTTGAGTCTCACTCTGTTGTCCAGGCTAGAATGAGTGCCGTGGCGTCAGCCTAGCTCACAGCAACCTCAAACTCCTGGGCTCAAGCAATCCTTCTGCCTCAGCCTCCCATGTGGCTGGGACTACAGGCATGCACCACCATGCCTGGCTAATTTTTTCTATATATTTATAGTAGAGACGGGATCTCACTCTTGCTCAGGCTGGTTTCGAACTCCTGATCTTGAGTGATCCACCCGCCTCGGCCTCCCAGAACGCTAGGATTACAGGCGTGAGCCAAACCTCTTCTTATCTGAAAAATGGAGACAATGATAGTAGGTAACTCACAGGATTTTTGTGAACAATAAATTGCGTGTATTGTTCTTATTAAATTTTAGCTATGTGGTTATTCTTCATCATCATCCTCATCCTCATCCTGGTTATTCCAGTTTGCTTGAGAGAGCACTACTACAAGCTAGTGGGAAACCCAGGATTGAAGCCTGCTCCTGGCTCACTGCAGAGCTTATGTGCTCTTGTACATGGTTTGCATTTCAGGTTCCACTTTGCTCATTTTAGCCTGCAGAAAGGGTGCATGTACAGGCTATAAAACTACCTTTATTGAGAGGGTCCATCCACCCATCCATCCATCTGTCCATCTATGCTCATAGGTATTCGGTCATTCATTCTTCCTGTCATCATGCATATATCAAATAAGTAACACGAGGCCAGCCCTGTGTCAAATGTTGGAGAATTAAAAAATAAAAAAAGGAAAAAAAATAGCCAACTTGAAAACACCAGCCAGCTTGTGCTTAATCCCTGCTATATCCTCCTATATCCTAGGGATTGTCCTGGGCATTTTATCTGCATCATTTCATTTACTTATCCTAGAGAAATAGACATTATCTTTTCTATTCTATGCATGAGCACACAGCCTTCAACAAAGAGTAAAGCCAAATAACTTATTCAAAGCCATTCCAGATAGAGGTGCACAAGAGAGAGGGTTAATATCACAGAGTCCTCACATGCTATGCCAACGGGGCTTGAATGAATGAATTTGGGGGTGCCACATTGTTAAACTAAGGGTTTCCATTATAATTCTGGCAGCTGACTTGAAGTCAGCCCCCCACCCAACCTGTCCATTAAGAATTACCCAGACTTAGGTATACTCTGTTGCCTCCAAGCTTTGCACTTGCCCCTGCTGCTGCTAGGAGCACCCTTGCCACCCATACTGTTCTCTCTGCTAACTTCCGCTTATGTTTTTTGTCTCTTCTCCAATGCCACCTATTTTAGGAAACTCTCTGGCAGCTGAGCCTGGGCTAGGAGCCTCCCTCATGCTTTCCTTTGTCCTACCACTTATGCTAATCACCTCCCCATTGCAGCAAGGGCCTTGCAGCCAGGTCTCCTCCACCAAGTCCTCTGTCCCCAGGCTTGCCACTCAGGGCTAACATAGTGTGGGGCTCCACTAAAGCTTGTTGATAAATGGATGAGTTGGGTTGAAATATTTTGACCCTCATTGTCCATTGATTCAACAATGAAGCAGCAGTTTTTGAGTGTCTGCTGCATAGATGACACGGTGCTGGGTGCTGCTTTCATGGCTATGACCCAAACAGCACAGTCCCTGCTCTCACAAAACATCAGTCCAGTGGGAGGACACTCATAAACCGAAACTCCCTTTTCTAAGCAGAGCATTCAGTTTGAAATACGTGCTATGATGTAAAGTGCGGGTGTCCATAGACAGTATGACAAGAGACTCCTAATTTAGACCGAGGGTTCAGGAAAGGCTTCTTTGAGGAAGTAACACAAGAGAGACTGAAGGTTAATTAAGAGATAGCCAAGTGCAGGTGGAAGAGAAGAAGCTGAGAAAGGGCATCCGAGAGGCCCCGAGGCAGGGACAGCTTATTTCAGAAGTGAAGCGAGGCCACTGTGCTGCTGGAGAGGTGAGCTGGTGCCAGGTCATGCATGGCCTCCATGCTCTGTTGAAGATCTTGCAGTGCACTGCCCTGGGCTCCCTGCCATTGAAAATTACAGCAGCCGCACAGAGCTGAACCTCAGAGTCATTCTTCACAATGTTCCTTCTCTCTTGACACATTCTATCTCTTTTTTTTTTTGTTTTGTTTTAATCCACCAGGCTGTACTTTTGGCTTACATTCATATAATGCCGCAGATCTAGCCACTCTCCTCAGCATCTTCACTGCTGCCATCGCAGTCTTGGCCACTGTCATCTGTCACCTGGGTGCCTGCCACTGCCTCTACCTAATCTTTCTCTGCTTCCCCCCTCATTTTGTCTTTGTCAGTGCAGCAGCCAGAGGGTCTTTTTAAAACCTAAGCCAGAATGTGTCACTTTTCTGCTCAAAACTTTCCAATGAGTCCCTGATTCACTCAGAATAGAAGCGCAAATCCTTGCGGTGGCCTAAGAGACCATCCCTGACTTTCTGGTCCACCTCTACCTTCCCTCCCCGAGTCCTCCCCAACCCCCAGCATTCCAGCCACTCTGGATCCCTCCTTGTTCCTGCCCCATTCTTCTTGGAGCGTTCTTCCCCTGGCTGCTTGCATAGTGCAAGCCCTCACCTCCAACGAAAACTTTTCTCAGGTCACCTTTTCTAATCATACTTGAAAACTGCAGCTTATTCCAATCAGAAATCCTCTTGTATGTAACTCATCACTGTTTTCCAATATACTATATGAAAGATACACATCACGTTTTTATTAATTTGCTCCTGCTAAAACATAAGCTACACAAGAGCAGTGGTCCATATGTGTTCTTTTCCCTGAAGAATCTCAGCCGTTGGGACGCATGCTACCTAACACACCGTGAGTGTACATTAACTCTTTGTTTAATGAGCTGAATGAGTGAAGTAGAGGAGGGAATGCCCCAATGGGCATTTCTTATTGATACACAATATGTTACATATTTATGGGGTGCATGTGATATTTTGTTATGTGCACAGAATGTGTAACATCATGTCAGAGTATCTGAGGTTTCCATCACTTTGTGTATTTATCATTTCTATGCGTTGGGCACATATTAACTCCTCTCTTGTAGCTACTTTGAAATATGTAATACATTGCTGTTAACTAAAGTCATTCTACTCTGCTGTTGAAAAATGGAATTTATATCTAACTTTTATCTAACTGTATGTTTAACTTACCTGTCTTCATCTCACCCTTCCCAGCCTCTAATA
Organism: Lepilemur ruficaudatus; assembly: GCA_963574885.1. NCBI lineage: Eukaryota > Metazoa > Chordata > Mammalia > Primates > Lepilemuridae > Lepilemur > Lepilemur ruficaudatus. The sequence continues at coordinate 68,698 of CAUYRT010032796.1, forward strand.
TCTGTCATTCTATTCTCTACCTTTATGATATCAACATTTTTAGCTCCTGCATATAAGTGACAATGTGTGATATTTGTCTTTCTCTGACTGGCTTATTTCACTTAAAATAATAACCTCCAACTCCATTCATGTTGCTGTAAATGAAATGATTCCATTCTTTTTTTTTTTTTTTCCTGGCCAAATGGTATTCCATTGTGTATATATACCACATTTTCTTTATCCATTCTTTCGTTGACGGACATTTAGGTTGATTGCATGTCTTGGCTACTGTGAATAGTGCTGCAGTAAACATGTGAGTGCAGTTATCTCTTTGATATACTGATTTCTTTTCCTTTGGTTCAGCACACACCCAGTGATGGAATTGCTGAGTCTTATGGTAGTTCTATGTTTAGTTTCTTTGAGAAGTTTCCATACTGTTTTCCAAAGTGGTTGTACTAATTTACATTCCCACCAACAGTGCATGAGTTCCCTTTTCTCTGCATCCTTGCCAGCATCTGTTATTTTTTGTCTTCCTGATGACAACCATTCTAACTGAGATGAGATGATATGTCATTGTGGTTTGGGTTTTCATTTACCTGATGATTTGTGAAGTTGAGCATTTTTTCATATACATGTCGGCCATTTGTATGTCTTCTTTTGAGAAATGTCTGTTCATATCCTTTGCCCACTTTTTAAATAGGATTGTGTGTGTGTGTGTGTGTGTGTGTGTGTGTCTTGAGTTGCTTGATGTTTTAGTATATTCTAGATTTTAGTCCCTTTTCAGATGAATATTTTCTCCAATTCAACAGATTGTCTCTTCCCTCTGTTGATTATTTCCTTTGCTGTGCAGACAGTTTTTAATTTAATATAGTCCTATTTGTCTCTTTTTTGTTTTAGTTGCCTGTACTTTTGAGGTCTTAGCCATAAAATCTTTGCCTAGGCCAATGTCCTGAACATAGGAAAAACAGTGTTTTCCCTGTATTTTCTTATAGTCATTTTATCAATGATCACTCTCTTACCTGTGACCCCTGCCACTTCCCAAGACGCAGTAAAGCTGCCCACCTTTTTCTATACCCAACCTCCTTCACTCCTTTAAAATAGAGGAGGGGTCTTGCTTCCATCTGAAGCCAGCTGAGTAAGGATTGAGATTTGGCTGCCTTGGCAGCTGTAGGGTGTGATGGTGGCTATGTGTGTGTTCCTGCCTGCACATCTCTAGAGCTGGAAAACCCAAGCCTTCATGAGAGCCAGGTCCTTCTTTGTACAGCTCTGTGGTCAGAATGCCTGAAAACAGGTGGGACAGTCTCCCTTCCATCCCTCAGTCCAGGAGTTCTCATTGAGCCTCATCATGACATTCCTCGTCTTTCGAGCTCCAGGTTACAGAGCCTCAGTTTCTTTAACTATTTCTCATGGGGCAAGCTTTTAAGGAAAAATACATAAATAAATGCATATTTTAAGAATCAGTGCATTTCTTTTGCAACATCGAACTTAGGGAAGAAACTGTTATTGGTATATGGATATGTAGACTTCATCGCATTCAGTTCTGAACTCCCCGTGCCTAGCATACAGCTGAGGTCACTGAATCAGTGCATGCATGTTTGGGTACACTCATGTTTGTGGACATGTATGATTGCATGCACATGTATTTGTGGGCTTGCCTGTTTGTATGCTTGCATGTCTGTGGGCATGCATAGTTGTGTGCACATGTGTTTGTGGGCACACACCAGTGCTCGTTTAAACAAACGGACAAGCAGGATGATCTGAACCCTGTCATGCAGCACTGAGGTCTCTGGATATCGAGAGGGCCTGTGGTTTGTTTCTTCCTCATGTCCCTTCCCGCAAGTGAAACTTTAATTATCCACCTCATTGTGCCAAGAGTGAAGTTTGTACTGAGTGTCATTGTCTCCTGCTCAACGGCCTACTCAGACATCCTCCTCTCTCCCAAGGGTCTACGTAACTGTGTTCTAAGAACCGTTTGAGTACCCAAAGGCCCTTTGAAGTCACCTGAAGGACTCCTGGCTGCAGGCACAGTTGAAAGCACCTTTCCCTTTCTCTTGTCTGGAAAGAGGCTGCCTCTTCTGCTGCCTCGTACTAATTAGAGGTCAAAGCAGGGAGGAAAATTTCTACTGCTTGGGAGATGAGGAGATCCTGGGATGAGTCTTCAATCGCTCTGTAGCATTAGAAGAGTCAATCCACCTCTCTGGTCCTCAGTTTCCCCATCTGTCACTCATGCCTGGATTGCAACCCTTGGGATGTTCTGGAATTGAGTTGTGGTTCTGCCTCTCCCTAGTTGAAGAGTTGGTGTAGTCTCTCTGAGCTCTGTCTACCTGTTTTCCCTATTACAAGAACACCTATTTTATGGTGTTTTTTGTGGGGATCAAATAGGTGAAGAAATGTGAAGGTCTTAGCAGAAGTCTTGGTGCATAGTAGGTGTTCCTAGTGGTAATTAAAGGCAGAGTTAAATACCTGGCAAGTGATTTTCACATCTGCCAGCGTGAAGCTTCACATCACACCCATTCGTCTCCAGAACTTTCAAATCTTCTCCAGCTGAAACTCTGCACTCACCAAACTCTAACCAATCCCCTCCCTGCCCTCGCCGCCTTCCCCCCTCCACCCGCCGCCCCTGGAACCCACCATTCAACCTTATCTCTCTACGAATTTGGCTACTCTAGGAACCTCATATAAAATAAATCATACGTTATTTGTCCTTTTGTGACTGGCTTATTTCTCTTGGCATAAAATCTTCAGGGTTCATTCATGTTGTAGCATGTGTCAGAATTTCCTTCCTGAGTGCTGTTTCATTGTGTCGATAAACTGCAGCTTGTTTATTGATTCGTCTGTCCATGGACACTTGCCCTGCCTGCCCCTCTGGGCTAGTGTGAATAGTGCTGCCATGAACATGGCTGTGCAAATATCTGTGAGTCCCTGCTTTCACTTCTTTCAGGTGCATACCTGGTACTAAACACCTTTTGAGTATTTTATTTCAGATTCTCTTCTAAGTTCTAGGAAGAGAGGGTATATTAGACAGCGAGGCTGTGTCCCTGTACCTAGGAAAGTGCTAGATCTTGTAGCATGGGAAGCAAAGCACATCCATGTAACACAGGGAGAAAGGGCTGGATTTGGAGAATATGCCAGAACCAAGAGGTCCCGGAAGAGGGAAGGGCCATTTGTGGCTGCCAAGAAAGTGAACCTTGAACCAGCCCTTTGGGGATGAGCGGATGCGCGAGGCACAGGGAAAGTTGAGGCAGAGGGAGCCTCAGGGACACAGGGCTGCTGCATTCAAGGATGCAGGAGGCAGGCAGGCGAGAGGAGGGGATGGGTGAGGAAGGGCTGGACCACGAGGACCTGTGTTCCAGGCTGGGTAACTTGGGCACTGCCCCATCAGAGGGTCTCTGAAGGACACCATTATGGTCCGTGCTTGATGCTTATGTGAGGAACAATGAACAGGGCCTGGATGCTGGAGTCTGGCCCTCCTGGGTTTATTCCTAGCTGTATCACTAGGGCCTGCATTGTGTCAATATCCTATTTGTTGATGATATGTAATGATAGCATGCACTTAAGGATATGGGTGATATGGGTACTAATAGTACCTATGTGAAGATTTAGTGAGACACTTTAAGTAAAATGCTCATTGCATTGTTGGCACGTAGGCGAGTGCTCAGTGCGTGTTACCTGTTCTGTTGTTGTCTTTCCTTTTGAATTATTTGTGTTATTTGTTTTGTTCATGGGTCGTGTTGTTATTTTAGAAGGATCTCTGTGGCAGTCGCAGAGTGGAGGGTGAATTACAAGGGGGCTCCCAGACACCCAGGGTGCAGAGATGCTCTGGGGATAAGTGCAGGGCCTTGCTGTAGCTGTCCCAGACTGTCCTGTGACCTGCTGTCCAGGGACAGCTGGGTCACAGGCCTCGCGAGGGCCGTGGTTCTGCCAGATGATGAGAAGGGAGTTCTTACAGCTCCCACTCCATCCCGGAATGATGAGTCAGGCACAGCTCCCAGGGATGGGGTGGGAGCTGTGCCCACTGCAGGCTGGACCAGATGGTGGTGGAGACAAAGTGCAGTCCTCTCCTCCCCCTGTCAGCTCACCCTCACCACCCTGCTGAGCCCCTCTCTCCTTGGGGGCCATCCCTGCATAGGGCACCCAGGTGGCGCACCACAGGGGGCTGGGATGGGAGTGTGAGTAGGGGAGGCTTTCCTGTAACACAGAGCGGGGAAGGATTGTGTTTAGATTGCTTTGCACTTCAACTATGTGATGCTGCAGCTCTCAGCTCATGGAATGTTCTAATTCTAATCACTGTTTAAATACAATGCCTGCCCCAGTTTTGTTAAAGGTCACTGTAGTTTCCTAGTCTCCATAATCCATTCTCTTTTTTCCATTCAGGGATCCTGAAAGCATGGTGGGAATGTTAGGTGTCACTGTTCCTGACTCATTTCCCTCCTTGGCAAAATGCCGGGCTTCAGGGTAGGACAGAGGAGAACGGGGCGGGGCGGGGGCAGCACAGGTGAGCCAGTCTACAGTGATGATTATACATATGTTTAGTTAGTTTTTTAAACATAATGCAATTGGATTTTCAGATCTTAATAAATAGCTTACAATTTTGTGATTATTTAGGGTTTTGAAAATAAGTACAACATATCTCACAATTCCTTTACTTTACGTGAAGAAAATAATAGAAGATGCTGGTGGCCCTGGGTGAGGGGGTGAGGGGTCGTCTCACGTGCCAGGTGCAGCTGACTCTTCTCTTGCCTCTGCAGGACTCTGAAAGTCCCTGAGTTCTCTGAGGGGCTTCAAACCCCCAAGACCGGAGACTCCTGGCCACAATCCTTCTCTGCGGGTCATGTCTAGTGCTGGGTGTGGCACTTCCTGAGGTCTATATCGTTTAAGACATTTATCCTGTTGGACAAAAATAACATATTCATTTACACACATTAGAAATTGCAGAATAACAAAAATTGTATTCCTCAAAATCATTACTAAAACTTTAGAAAGTTAGAGTCTTCTACATGAATATAGATTATGTGCACACTGATATCAGCATTTTAAACAAAAACAAGATTATATTACACACATTGAATCCTTTTTATTTTTCTTATTGTTTACTAGCAATTGGATGAATAGATATTTGCTAAGGAGCTCTATAGACACTTGCTGTAGGTCAAAGTCTGAATGATGTGCAAATGCAGAAGCGTTGCGGGGGTATTTCTGGCCCCTCCCTGCTGTGGCAGATCAATGAGAGTGAGCTGGAAGTCAGGATCAAGAGGTCAGCGGTCAGATTCTGCCACTAGACTAGGCTCCCGGGTGAGGCATTCACTCACTCTCTAAATAAGTAGGTTGAGACAGTCTGCATATATCAAGTTCTTCTAGTGAGGAGCTGACAGTCTGAGTCAGGTTCTTGGGTTAAACAGATATTAATTCTTAATTAACGTCTTATTAGTCCATTCCTAATTCTTGCCTTGAGGGACTGCTGCGTGGGAGGCAGTATGCTGGGACTGTGGACAGAAACGAGAGGAGCATGATACAGCTCTTGCCCTCAACGTGCTGGCTTCCAGCGAGGGAAAGGCTGCTGGAGAGTGAGCAATGGGGATGCGGTGGCACCAGCACAGAGCAGTGGAGAAGGCCAGGCACTTAGACAGCAGAGGCTGGGCAGCACCCCCACCCGGCTGGAGGGCAGGGAGCGAGCCTTACAGGGAGGTGTCAGGTGCAAAGGTGTGAAAATGTGGACCAGCAGGATGCATTTGCAAAACAGTAGTACAGTACAGCAGGTGCAGAGGCAGCTGTCTAGAGGCAGAGCTCGATCCTCAGGTTGAGGAAGATAGACCCTACCTCAGAGACAGAGCTTGGTAAAAGGCAGAAGCCCCTGCAGAGTAAATGGGGCCCATGGTTTAGTTGTCCCAGGGCAGGCGTTGGAAGACTCTGTGGAGATTATCTTCTTCCGTGAATTGGTTTTGAGGCTGATCCCTACAAGGCACAGCAGGTCCCCGACTGGATGTTCCTTCATCTCTTCACAAGTCACTGAGTCCAAATCTCCTTTGATTCGATCATATTATAAATGCTCTTTTTTCCAGGTATCTTAAGGTTTGTTGGAGGACTGTTATTCCAAAATACAAAAGTGTGTGTGTGTGTGTTTGCTTCCTAAACCCCAACTATAGCATTCCCTGGCTCCCTGTTGGGGAGGACTGTGAGGTGAGGGTGGCTTCCTGCTCAGCACTCACTGGCACAAAGCACCTGGCTCTGTTTTATTTGAGGTCATCTCACCTCCACCATCTCGCTGAAAAAACATCACACAGTTGTCTAGAAAGCACTGCCAGCCTTTTGCTTTGGTTGGCTAACAACGTTTAAGGCTTCTGATTTCTTCTCTGGTCTGTTAAGACCCAAAGTAAATTGGCTGAGAGTCCAGGAGGCTCCTGAATCCTGCTCAGGTTTACTATACTCCATGTGCTCCATCCTTATCTCCTCTTCACCCCCCAAACACACCACACCCACCTGCATTTCACCAAGGGTCCTCCTCACCTGTTGCAATTAGGAGCTTCATCATCCATCCCATTGCCTGAACACAGGCAGGGTGGAGCAGTAGAGAGGAAGAGTGTACTCTTTGCAAACAGGCCTGGTGCTGAATCCCAGGTCTACCATATCAACAGGTGACCTTGCTTTACCTTGAGTTTCAGATGTATTGGGATATAGCACTTTAACAGTATGACTAGGAGAATTGAATGATAAACTTTATGGGATATTGTCCATCAAGGTAATTGTAGCACTGTAGACAATGCAGTCTTTTTTTTTCCTTCCAAAGTCCTCAGTGAGCTCCCGAGAGTGGCAGCATCTTTCTAAAACTGGACACAGAGAGAGTTGTGGGTCATAGAATGGCTCACAGGGCAGCAGGTGTTCGTGCAGTCCTACCCAGACCCTGAGGCGACACAAGCATGCCCTTTCCTTGCAGACCAAAGGGACTACTCTTGGACCACAGGCCAAGGGTCAGCTGAGCTCCAGGAGATATGTTGTCCCAGAGCTTGGACTCAGATCAGCCAGTCCATGTGTAGACCCGAGCTCTGACCATGCTCCCATTAAACATTTCACTAATTGGAAGACTACTGGGAGTTAGTTATTTTTCCAGTAAAATAGGTCCAAGGCAGGATCATCACAAGAGATTTGGAAATACTAGAGATAGAGACAAAGTGTAGTTTAAATATTGGGGGAGTTAGGGGTCCTTTAGTACTTTTATGAGTCAGGAAGCACTGAGTGAAGTCCTGTATCAGTATTTATTTTTATAGTAAGTAATTGTCCTTGGTCATAGAATTATGTGTATAGATAATTTGTTTAGGTTTTAAGGTTTTCCAAGGGTTTTAAGGGACCCTTATCTAATTTTTTTATAAGAGTAAATGGTTGTAAAAATTTTCAAGATTAAATATTTTAAGTCCTAAATTAATAATAGACCTAGTTGAGTGTATAAGTTAAAGATAAAAATATATAAAGTAGGAATATTGAGTTTGTATATTAATCTAATCTATTTCTCTATATATCAAGGCATGTGGTCAGGAGTAAAGCAGGAATAGTTTTGAAGTTTAAGATAGTGCCAGTTGTAAGTTGTCTGTTGAACTGGCATTTTTGATTAGCTTTTTTTAGCCTTGGGCTCTATGCCAAGTTCTGTCTTGTACAAGTTCCAGGTGATGGCTTGTAGGCCTTGAGATGACGCCGCCTTGTAGTCACCCCTGATTGGTGGAATGCCCCGCTTGTTGTTAAGTAGCTTTTGGTCTGTGAACTAACACACTCACAGATTCCTTGTACACCTCGGTAAATTCACTGAAAATCATTTAATTGTACACTTAAAATGGAGTGTTAGTTGTATGTAGATACAGTTGGAGCACTATGTGTGTACTCTATGGACTTCTTTGACAGAGTAGATTTTTGAATGTAACAAGATAAGTCAACTTGAGTGGTAATATATTTTGGGAAATCAGCTCACTACAAATTGTGACTGTAAACATTGTACTGTAAATGCTTTGTAGTTTTCCCCCAATAAAAAAAAAAGCACGATTTTAATGGATACATAATATTTCATTATATTACCATGCAATTATTTATTTAACTTTTGCCCTATTTTTTCACATTCGGTTACTCTAAAATTTTCAAACAAACATCCTTACATATAAATCTTTATTTGAATTTCTGATTACAATATAAACAACTCTTCCATCCCTTTGCTTAATCACAAAATTAATTTATTGCATGATTGATTAGCTCTTCCTAATATCCAATTATACCAATAAAAATAATACTTTGCAAGCAGGAATTATATATAGATTCACAATAAAATTTTGATTCTACTCTAGGTTCCAAACATCATAAACCTCTGATAATCATTTTATGGCAGTGGAAATTCTAACTCAGAATATTATAAGATACGTTTAGAGAATTTCAGCTCTATGAGAACCGAAATCTTCTGTATCTTGTTCATTATGAGTCTGTATTGTGTAGAATCATGTGTGCACAGAGTTAGCAATCAATAAACACTGAAGAAAGAAGGGAAAGAAGGAAGGTAGGAGGTAGGGAGGAAGGAAGGGAGAAGGAAAAGGTCTATATGGGAAAAATAATTTGAAATAATAATTCGAAAAGTAGAGCTTACATTGTTGAGGAAGTTTATTCAGTTACCATGATGAAAATAAAATGCAATTCTTACATTGGAAAAGGGCATGTAGGATATACCTACAATGTTTCAGGAAAGTCCTTACTTGAAGTGTGTATCAACAGTGTCAACTTCAGATGAAATCCTTGGATCCAGCCTGCACCATAACGCTAAACACACCACATTTACTTGCACTGCCAGCCATGAGAAAAAGACCCTCCTCATCATATGCCCTCTGGAGCTACCTCACATGTAGTCTACATCAAAGACCAGGAGCTTGTCCGTTCTGTTCTGACAACTGCATGGCATGGAGCCTCTGCCTTCACTGCTTTGCCCACTATTGTCTCTGACCACTTCACCCTGGGCTAGAGGCCGAAGGCCTAGCTTCAAGATAAACAGCAGCAACCACAGGAGGACCTCTTTGCCATCTTAGCTGCGCCACTGGCCAGGCCTCCTCTCCTCCCACAACACCATCCTGAAAGCACCATCCCTAACTTGGTGTTCCCATTCTCAGGCTTCCTTTTATTAGCTATATAGATGCTACCACAACAAGCATTTCCAACTTCTTCCACAAGGATAGTAGTTCCTTGACATCCTGAGCTGGTGGGAAATGCCATCTAAGAATCTCCATGAAGCAATTGCTTGGAATCTACTATACCACTTGTGATTTTCTTTTAAGCAGCCATCAGATGGTGACCAGTTCACTGCTTGAGGCTATGGCTTCCTGTCCTGCTTAAAATCCAACAGTCCACTATGGTCTATAATGAGCGGCAGCATTTATCCTCAGTCAGCCTCTTCAGACTTATCTCTAACTACGTTTTCCTTACCATGCTCAAGTCACCTGGCCCATTGTTCCACTCCTGGAAAGCCATTTCCTTCCTTAGAGTCCTTACACTGTGGTAGTATCCTATTTAGGAAGCTCTGTCCTTGGTTCTTTGCATAGCTCACTTCTCTCTCCTTTTGAATATTTCCCCTTCTAAGATGAAACTTCTTAAGAACCTTGCCTAAGTATTGCCCTTTATCCTCAATCACAGAACCCTGTATGCAGCTTTCCTATTTCCTGCCCAGATTTGTAATTGCCTATTTATTGATTTGTCTGTTTTATCCCTGCCTCCCAGGGAGGAAACATGCTCCATGACAGCAAGAGTTATGATGGCTGTGCTCACTGCTATCCACCCTGCACGCCATTCAGTGTTAGTACAGTTTTCTGGATAAATAATTCTAGGCCATGTTCTCCCATACACTATGCCATTATGCAATGATGTAGATGATAGATAAGATGTACAAAAAGGATTTCTAGCTTCCGTAACTTACTTTGAAAGAAAGCAAAATGTGATGAAAAGAACTAAAGGTTTGGGGATTGAGATTTAAATTCTGTCTCTGTTAACTTGAAAAAGTTCTTGCTAGGGTGAACTTTGATAAGTCTCTTGTCCTATTTAAGTCCAGTTATACTGTTTGTAAAGTGAAATGATTGGACTATTTGATCTCAAACTTTCCTTACAGTTCTAACAGATCTTTGAAGATTTTTTAAGATAATAGGACACCTTTCGATTTGCATTTTTCAAAGTGTGCTCCTAATGGAGGAAGAGGGTTCAAGTTCAAATGATTTGGGAACCATCTGGATTAAACAAAGTTAAATAGCTTTTTTTCTGCTACAGGAATTCTCTTGGCCTTTAATATTCTAATGTACATTGGGAATCTACAAGAGTGAAAGGGAGTATAGAGCAATTCCCCGAAGCATTTGAACCCTGATGCCTTGTTTGTATTACATGGAACTAGTGTTCATGAAATACTTTGGGGAAACTACATTACAGGTATTTAAGCAGAAAAATTAATGTAGACTTTGAGAAACATTAGTCTGACAGTGGTAAGTAGGATACATCAGAAAAATTATAAAATGGGAAACAAAACTAAGAGACTTTAGAAAGCACAAGGAGATACAGGAGAAAGTAACTTGAGTCTATTTTGATTTGCTTTGAACAACTCAAAGATCTTAATAAGTCCTTGCTGTGCAAAAATTAAACATAAAGACCTAGCCTAAGAGATCATTAAAAAAACTATGAAATGGGACAGTTAGAGAGTCTATATAAATGTCTGTAATCAGAAAAAAATTTTAATAAGATGTCTTTAGTTGAAATCTGTTTGGTCTATGCTTAAAAATGCAGAAACAATTAGATCCACTCCCTCCTACCAACTCACGGTTTTAGTTATCACAGAAAAGGATGATACTGTTTTTCACATTTCCAACAAATTAGAGTTTCGAAAATTATCAATGGACAGTGTGATTATTTGTTTGCATTTTCAGTTAATCATATTTAATTAATTATGCCTTTTCCTGGTTAGTTTCTCATCATTAAAAGCTGCTTTTTGAAGCTTTTGAATGATTTATTCCTATAGCACCATCTCCCAGCTTTTCCATAGTATTGGTCAAAATATTCAGCTGTTTGTTCACTGTCTAAAGGAGCAGTTAAGGACTGAGGTACTCTAGGTATGATGTCCTATAAAATATCTGCCATAGCATGAATCTAGCACTTCTGGGGCATTATCATAGAAACCCACTCATGCATTAAAATCAGGAACAAAAACAAAATACTCTTCTGCTTCAAAGTATTGCATTAAAGAAGCACATAACTCACATTTCTTGTCTTCAACTACTCCTACTAATCTTTTAAACATATTTTCAAAGCCCTTTACTTCCACCTTCAAGTCCCGGCCTCTGCCAGAAATAACATTCCCACCCATCTGTCAGCTCTCTTCCTCCCCTAACCCAATCAGCTTTTGAGATAGGACCTATTCCAGAACATCTCCTCCACCTGATTTAAAGAATGATAGGGATTATGCAATCATTGGCCATGCTGCCCCTAGGACTACTTTATACTTTGCTATACATGTATGCATTTGATAGATTAATATATATGGCATATGCTCCCACCTCAATGTTTTATATTTTGATTCCACTAAAACATGGAAAAAATTTTGATAGTTTCCTTAAGAATTATGTATACTTAGGAACTTTTCTTCAGTGATCACCAGCACCTAACTATTCAGACTATGATAATATAGAAAAAATGCAGTCCTCTCAAAAAACCTTTTAGACACTGGGCTTAAAATTCAATGCCTTAGGGTTAAGAAATCTTAATTCTTTAATTACCACTGAAATATATGTTTTCTGGTAGACTCTTGACAAAGCAGAGATCAAATATAGTACAGGTTGAGTATCCTTTATCTGGAATGCTTGCGACCAGAAGTGTTTCAGACTTTGGATTTTTTTTTTTTTTTGTTCTAGAATATTTGCATCATACTGGTAGAACATCCTTAATCCCAAAATTTGAAGTCCAAAATGTTCCAAACAGAATTTTCTTTGAATCTTGTGTTGGTGCTCAAAAAGTTTCAGATTTTGAAGTATTTCAGATTTTCAGATTGGGGATACTCAACCTGTACAGGCTCTGCCACTTCTTGACTCCTTCTTGATATAAGGCAAACCATTATTTCTCAGCCTTCGTTTCCTCCTTTGCAAATAGAAATAATTGCATATACTTATACACATGTCTTCAATGTAAAGCACGTGGCACAATGTTTGGCACATGTAAGAAAGGGAACCACTAAATGGCAGTCATTATTAGCGGTAGTAGTGATAATAATAAGTAGCATTCTCAGAAATCTCTCAATTTTTTAACCATTACTTAAAATTACAAGGACTTAATCTCAGTATAATATTCTAAGAAATGTCCTAGTCACCATTTGAATTTAGACTGTTGTCCTTATGCTTAAGAACTTGTATCTCATTTATTTTGATATGGTTTTTCAGTTGCATTCATTCTATATATAATGAATTCGATAGTACTTTGAAGTTTCCCTTGTTTTAAGATGTTTTTGCATCTAAGACCCTACTGGAAGGACTATATCTCTGCCTATATGACAATTGTTCTTATCACCAAATGGACTCTGGAAATTCTGTAGGACAACTAAATACAAATACCAGACTATAAGAATTCATGAAGTACAACACATTGTGCTTGTTCATTACCAAATCAGGGAAAAACAAACAAAAATGTGTTCAGAGCCTGGTACATGAATAAGTGATTGAAAAATAATGGAGTAAATGAACAACTGAAAAGAAAAATCTCTCCTAAGTGTAATGCGAAACAGCTTTTGCTTAGATTCACTGTTAATTTGGGCTACTGTCTATTCGTGATTTAGAGTGTCTCCCAACTAACTCAGATATCAAATCCCCAATCCATTTTTGAAATAAACTCTAATGACACCAAAGTGTCAGTCAAAAAGAGTGATTGTCCCACAGACTCCTAGCTGATTGATAGTTATCTTAGCAATTTATACCCACAGATCATAGTTTTAGATTCAATGGAAAGGAAAAAGTTGTGAAACACTCTGAATTGACCCAAAATTAAAACTTTTATTTGGCTTCCACTCAGGAATTCAAAGCATGAAAAGCCCTGGCTCCTCTCTGAAGCTTCCCGTGACGCAGCACCCTGGCCACTCCCCGTCATCACAGCCCTGGCTTCCTCCCTTCTTGGCATGTATCGCAAAGCACAACAAATATTTGTTACATGTTCTGTGAACAACTGGAGACCAGGAACCAATGACAAACTCATCTTTTTCTTTTCAGTACCTGGCATATGTGTATGTTCATTTTTTCCCTGGATATGGACTGAGTCCTCAATACACATAGAAATATTAAAATGATCAAGCTTGTGATATAAGATATCTAATTTCACTTATTTTTTGATGAAGTCTCAGTAAGTTTGTTGCAGGGTGGGTGTGAACAGTTATTAGGAATGTCATCTGTTGAGACTCTAAGTTACACCCACCTCCAATTTAACTATGTAGATAGTTTATTAGTACCCATGGGACAGCCTAGGAGATGAAAGTCATCTAGGACTTGGTCCTCAAGATCTTCCTGAAGCCCATTTTCTTCCTGAAGCCGTCTTAGACTAACACAACCATGTGGATTTTATTCTTCTTTAAATGCTTAGCTCACATATTGTATGAGACAAGAAAGATATAAATTTTAAAAAATAATAAAAAATAAGCAAAATTGCATGTATTATTTATATCACCTTTAAGGGCTTAATTGTATACTCTCTTGTATTAATAATAGATTATATTTTATTATTATAAATTCTTGAAATATCCTTTTATTTTTTAATGTCATGATTAACTTTTGATATTTTGGGATCTCTATTGCTAACTGTAGGGCTGACTCTTTCTTTCCCTGCCTAATGTCAGCTCAAAGCCTTGCATATATGGTAGGTGTTAAATTCATATTCCTCAAAATAAAAACATGCATGGCAAAGCTCTTTTTCAGTAGTTCACATCAAATGGAAGGAACAGCAACAGTTATAATGAAGAATTCTACATTTTTCCCAAATTTAATTTCTATAGATAATGTAAAGTAAAGAAATATCTCACTCTTGTTCTTATGTTAGCAAGTGAAACCTAAATTATTGTTAAATCTTTTGGAGAGTAATTTAAGTAGCAGAGTTAAAGTCTACTTGGTAAGAGGGAAATGTTCAAGATAATGATAATGCATTAATAGTTATTGTGTGCTTAGTATTAATGAGGAACTGTTGTAAGTACTTGATATTTACTGTTTCTCTTAAACTTTTTAACAATCTTATAAGTATTCTTATTGCTGTTACTTTCACAGATGAAGAAACTGAGACCCAGAGAGGTTTAGGAGTTGTTTGAGACCACAAAACCAGTAGCTAAGGCTGGCTTTCAAACCCCAGCAGTAGCATTCCAGCATTCTTGTCATAACAGTATACCAAGCTGCCTTCTAAGATAGCTAATTCTTCTCAGATTATGCTGATCATGGTCACAATCTCATTTAAATTTCCCAAATCAAATTTACAGAATCACTAACGTACCAGGCTGAATGCCAGTGCTCCCTGCTGTCAGAGTGGGCATGTTACATAAGGTTTGCAATTGCCAAATTAGCATGTGATATACATTCTGATTTTAGAATCAAAAATGAATGTAAACTTGTCCAATTCAAGTATATATAGCTCTTAATTAGACTTGCCTTTCAATTTTGGTAAAAATACATCCATGAGCACTTGTATGTTAAGAAAGTCAGAGCAGTCATCTAAATTCAAAATCTGAGAGTTTATACAAATCAAAACTGGAAAGTATAAAAAGTCTTTCTCCGTGAACAGTCTCCATAGTGACAATTTTGCAAAATACTGGAAAACATGCAAGGTATTTAGAAAGACTATAAAGATGTTTTATGAAGATGGCACAAAAAAACACTTTCTCATGAGCAGACAGGAAGCCCAACTTGGAATTTCAAATTAACTTTTTGTATGATGCATTATTTAATAAATGTTAGCATTAATTTTTAAAGGGTTTAATTTGCATACCATTACTGGGCCAAATGGTTGATGAGGATCACAATTAAAGAAAGATGCACCATTCATTTTACTAAGAAGAAAAAAATCCAACAAAGTCAAATCTTCATCATTAAACTGAATAAAGGCAGCCTGTAACTGCCAAAAATGTAGAACTCCCTGACAGACGCAATTTAACTCCTATGATTATTTAAATCAACCTCCTTTATGTATGACCTTAAGCAAAAAGCTCAGTATCTTCTCAAGGAATAAGTATTTTGTTAATATCATGGACTTCAGAGAGGAAAAAAAAAGGCATTAAAACAGAAAAGCAAATTAGAGATTTGGATTTGAAAATATATATAAATATAATTTGAAAGAATATGTCATCACTTAATGGTACATGATGGACAAAAAGCACTCATGCAAAATGGAAGACACTTTTTTATTGGCACATTAAGTAACATTTACTTCTAATGTGATGCAGACCATGATTAGTACAAAGTTACGCAGAAAAAAGACACAGCTCACCATTATTTAGTTTGTCATCTAAACCAAATTTTTTGTTTTCATATGTACCCCTTCTACAATCTTCTAAAGGAAAACATACTAATATTTACTGTGTTGCTATGTGTCAGGCAAAAGACTGGTGGTCATGTGCTGAGTAACAAACACATGGTATACGTGATAGTTAGTGTGTGACCTGTTTGTACTAAGCTGCCAGCTGGCATACCTGGAGTTCTAGAGTAGGGTCCAAAAGAATCCACTGCACCAGGTGTTGAACCTTTACAAGAATGATCATTCACACCCTGGTTCTAAACACTGATTGGGGCCCGAAGTACATTTGAGTGCTATAGTGTACACTTAGTTTTATCATGGCCTTTGTGTAGTTAGATTTAAAAAATACTTACACAGATGGCAACATCTTTGGCTGTGTCCATCTGGACACAGAATAGATATTCTTGCATCAGGTTCATTCAGCCTTCACAAATTCCAATGATGGGCCAAAGCTGTGGCAGCAAGCACCTCAAACTCACCCCATAACCCCCCAACAAGTTCCCCAACCTCAAACCTTGATGTTGAAACACTTACAGAGCATAATGTTTATGCAATTATACTGGACCTGACCTTGTATGATAATCCTCAGGTCTAATAATCTGTGGCTTTGATAAACTAACAAACAACAAATCCTACTAGTAAGATATTCCTCAAGGACAAGACCAATGTCAACTTCTGGGGAGGGATTGTTGAAGGTCCTTTTTGTGTTTCAAATAACTTTTAAATTGTGATCAAGGTAATTTATACTTACTATGAAGAAACTGGAAAATAAATGAGGAAAAATATAAATCATGATGACTGCCAAGATACAACCACTAAAGAATGTTGGTGTTGCAACAGCCAATATTTTTTTCTATACAAACATGTGCAGTAGAAGCCCTCTTATTGGATAGCCAGCAATCTTTTGGTTAATAAGAAAAGTTTTTATAAATTGTGGATTATACATACATAATACCTACATTTAGATTCATTTATATGTAATCATTTCTTCACTAACTTTTTGATGTAGGACTAAGTTTTTTTTTTTTCTAATTAAAGGTCTCCTGGTGGGAGCTCCGTGTCATCTTTATAACATAAATCACATTCCTAATAGACCATAAGTGATTTGTAGATTGGCTTTCCTAAAATAGGAACAATAATATAAAGACACGTAAAGAAGTGTCAGTACAGAATTCTAGATTTGAATCATTTCCCATTTGATTCCCATTTGAATCAATCACAGATGACTTGTCCATACATAATTTGAGCAAATTCTCTTGGCTACTCAAATTTATTGACTTTTTCTACACTATTATCATCAGTTTACACATAAAAAACCTTTCTTTTAGCACTTGGAGTTTACTAGACATTTAATCTGTCATTAGACTTTATAATACCAAGTAAAATGATATTAATTGGCATAAAAACAAACATTTGGATCTAAGTCTACATATAAATCAACAGATAAAACAAAAAGCGTTGCTATTCTCGGGACCAGCCAACTCTCCATAAGTACTGACATCAGTGAAGGTAGTTTACAAAAGGAGGAGGGAACATCAGGTACTTTGGTGATGTGGAGGTCAGATAAAAGAACTTCCCTACAAATAATTTTACAAATTGGGATTATATGCTATATCACATATCAATGTCAATATATTACTTTTGATCACCCACATGTATTGTGAGCATTTTCCCACATCATTAATTCTTTATTTAAAATGTGACTTTCAAATGGTATCATAGAATCTTTTAATATTAACATACATTACAAAATATTCAACTAATCCCCAATTGTTGGGTATTTAGGTTGCTGCTATATTTTTGTTACCAAACAATACTACAATCTTAAGGCATATTTCTATTTTCTTATACTATATGCTTAGAATATTTAAGGGATCAAATAAAACATATTTTGAAGGTATTTGATACCTATTTCCAAATTGATTATCAAAAACACTTTTATTATCTACCATCAGTAGTATTTACGAGTAGAATGATAGTATGAGATCGCATATTTTCAGCACCTTACTCAATATTTGGTATTGATCTATATCTTGCCTTTTCCAATTTAACATTGAAAAGAGTATGCCACTAAATTTTTATGTTTATTGAGGGCTTTTTAAATTTTATTAGACTCATGGTATAAATATTTATTTTCACATGGTTCCTTGGCATTTAGTTATATAGTTAATGGTTCTTATTTTTTATATCAATAATTGTTTAGACTTAGATTTTACTTTTATGTCAAGAAGTTTTAGATTTCTTAGATGGTCATATGATCAATCTTTCCTTTCCTCCTTTTTTTTCTTTTATGCTTGAAAAACCATATCTATATATCTCAAAATCAGATATATATGCCCAGATTTTCTAATAATTTTATAGTGTTATCATTTATATTTAACTTGCTAATATGCTTTTAATATATTTTTTGCTTTAATATACATAAAGGTAGAGATGATATAATTTTTCCAAATTAATAAATTAATTTGGAGCAGGTTGACATGTTTACTATATTATATTTCCATTCAGGAGCAAGACATTTCTTCTCTGCTTAGCCAAGAATGTCTGAAATAATCACGTATAAATATAAGTTTCTAAAGTAAATTTTAGTTGACAAAACTTTTTAAAAACTGAAACAATCTTGTTAAAACATTGTATCCCTCAATATTTTGAAATAAAAATATTTCAAACTCATGTAAATTTTCTTATTAAGTTGATGCAAAAGTAATTGAGGTTTTAGCATTGTTGAAATTTGCCATTTGATATTGGAAAACATTCTTAAATAAATGTGCTTATGTTATACATCATCTTAATGCACATTTTTAGCTTTATGTTTTCTTGTTAATGACTTATTACTTGCTGTTTATTTTATATTTATTTTAGACTATAGAAATGATGTTGGACAAAAAGAAAATTCAAGTGATTTTCTTATCTGAGTTCAAAATGGGTCATAAAGCAGACCCAACATCAACAACGCATTTGGCCCAGGAACTGCTAACTAACACACAGTGCAGTGGTGGTTCAAGAAGTTTTGCAAAGGAGAGGACAACCTCGAAGACGAGGAGTGCAGTGGCTGGCTATCAGAAGTTGACAGTGACAATTTGAGAGCAATCATTGAAGCTGATCCTCTTACAACTACATGAGAAGTTGCCAAAGAACTCAAGGTCCATCATTCTATAGTCGTTAGGCATTTGAAGCAAACTGGAAACTGAAAAAACTTGACAAATGGGTGTCTCATGAACTGACCAAAAATAAAAAAAAATCATCATTTTGAGGTGTCATCCTCTCATATTGTATGCAAGAACAATGAACCATTTTTTGGATTGTGAGGTGCAACAAAAAGTGGATTTTATATGACAACCAGCAATGACCAGCTCAGTAGTAGGACCTAGAAGAAGCTCCACAGCACCTCCCAAAGCCAAACTTGCACCAAAAAAAGGTCATGGTCACTGTTTGGTGGTCTGCTGCTGGTCTGATCCATTACAGTTTTCTGAATCCTGGTGAAACCATTACATCTGAGAAGTATGCTTAATAAATTGATGATGTGCAAAACTGCAACGCCTGCAGCCGGCCTTGGTCAACAGAAAGGGCCCAATTCTTCATGACAACACCCGACTGCATGCTGCACAACCAATGCTTCAAAAGTTGAACGAATTGGGTTACAAAGCTTTGCCTCACCTGCCGTATACTCACCTGACCTCTTGCCAACCGACAACTTCTTCAAACATCTCAACAACTTTTTGCAGGGAAAATGCTTCCATAACTAGCAGGATGCAGAAAACACTTTTCAAAAGTTTGCCAAATCCCGAAACCCACACAGATTTTTGTGCTATAGGAATAAACAAACTTATTTCTCGTTGGCAAAAATGTGTTGATTGTAATGGTTCCTATTTTGATTAATAAAGATATGTTTGAGTCTAGTTATAATGATTTAAAATTCATGGACCAAAACCATAATTACTTGGGCACCACCCTAATATTTTTCTGTATCTGAACTATAATTCTATTTCAAGCCACTTTTTGTTAGCTGAACATTCCAAGCTTAGGGTTTCTCAACAGGTACACTCTTCCTGGCTTGCAACTAAAGTCTTGCAGATCTGAAATCTTTTCTATTTCCAAGCTCTTTTCTGAGGATGAGGAGTGAGAGGCTTATTCAGACTCACCCTTTGCAGGATGGGCTTCAGGACTCAGTACTGTCTCAGGCCCTTCTGCCTAGAAATCCTGTTCTTTCTGCTCCTATAAATCACTAAGAATTGGGAACTCTATGAGGCTTGCTGCATCTCTGAATTCCACCTTGGAAACTATGCATAAATAATATTGTCTCTTGAATCACTAAATCTACCTGAGATGCTACTGTTTCATTCCCACTCTGGGAAGTTGATCTGGGAGTAGCAGAGGGTACAGCCCTTTCTCAAGGATCCACCACATCAAAGCCCTTTTGGTCTTCTCTGATTTCCTTGCTCACCATTCATGGAATCTTCATCTAGTCTGAATATAAGGCAATCTAGGTCTTTATTTATTTACCTAAAAGATTGTTTTTTGCTTAAACTTTATGCCTTGAGTTTTGAAATGTGTTCATATTTTGAAATTTAGAAAGCCTAGTATCTTGTGACTTAAAGGCCTTCTCTCTCAATGTGTACCATGTGAATTTTTTTATAAACAGTTCAAAAATGGGCAAAATTATACTATGATATTAAAGTTAAAAGAGTGGGTATCTTTGGGCAGAAGAGAAAAGGTAGAAAATGGGAGGATCTCGAGGGAGTTTCAGGATACTGGTAATTTTTAAAAATTTCTTGACCAGGGTTATACAGGTTATTTCACTTCGTGATGATTCATTGATCTGTGTGCAATTATGACCTATTGCTTATTTGTATGTATATTTCAATTTAAAAAGTTTTAAAAGACATAATTTTTATTGTATCAAACTGTTATCCTGCTATATTTGCTATCCAGTTTATACATAAATATATCATATCTATGTATGAATATATGTGAACATATATTCATATGTACATATTGATAGAAACAAATACTACAATATTTTTATAAAACATTTATTTGTTAAAAACAAATATTACATGTATATATAAATTCAATCTGTTCTGTATATAGTAACAGATTCTCTCCCCTCATTTTTTTCTACATTATTTTCCTCTGCGTTGTGGATGCAATTCTCAATTACAATTCTCTTTAATTCTGTCCAACGTCATAGACCCAATTTTCTGTGATACTAGTTAACCTCCTTGTTGCTTCTAACGCTCTGATTAGTAATGATATTGAATCTTTAGTTTCCTTGGGGACTTTCCTTAGTTTATACACACCTCTCCTTACCTTTTTTTACTTCTGCTAAGCCAGCTCATTCTGTTTTCTCTACGATATCATCTTTATATATTGTTCCATAAACTCTGTATTTTAAGTGTGTTAATGATTCAAAGCAGATGATTTTTGAATTTTTCTTTAGACTCCTGGGAAAAATTGTTTTCCAAAGTTATTTTTCCTAAACACCTGGAGTGCTATGTAATATTTGTGCATTTTAGAATATATTAGTAGGCTACTTCTCTTACCTGTTAATGTGTTATTGAAAACATTGTGGTCAAAAAAAAAGCAAAACATTGTGGTCTTTTGTGGTCTATTCAGTACTACCAACATTATTTGCCTTTATGGACTTCTTGATAGATATTAGAATCCTTCTAAGAGTTTAACCTGAAGAATTAGTTGTTATAAACATTACTTAATGAAGTGTTTGTTATACCTTATTAAATTTACTGGATATATGATCTCGAGGAGAAATCTCTTGGCAACCCTGCCTGACTCTTACTGAGAACAGTAGAATTTATTTCTGGATAAAATTAGCTATGATTTCTTCCCTTGCTAAAAAGGTGAATGGAAAATTGTAACCAATGGGGTAATTAATTTCATTGTCTTTGTTAGCTTAGCTTTTTACTTCTGCCTACCCCTTCAAGGCTAACCTCAGAGATACAAAATCCAGTTTTTGTTTCTGTTCCCAATCAAGATGCCCTCTTGTGTCTTTTAGTAAAGAGATAAGATTGAAAGAAAACTTTACGGTAAGGTAAGGGGAAGAGATAAGGAACTGAACTGGCCCCTCTGTCCTTGGAAAGCAGCTCCAGAAGCAGAGCCATTACCCTTTCCTGGAGTCAAAGGCCCATGAATCCCCATTTTGTGTGGAAAGGAAAGATGGGACTAGGGACATGGAGCCCTCTTACCATTTTCCTACTTCATGGCCCATATTGTTTGGTAAGTAGAAATTCTTCACAGGCTCAATGAATCATGGATCATTATTCCTATTTTCCATTGTTCTTAAAGCTTTGTATCTTTATTGTGATTCAGCAGAAAGGCATGATAGAGTAAATCAGGCATTTTCACTTTCTATCATGATAATCCAGAAGGATTTTTTGTGAGGTTTTCTCCAATGTCAAACGAACTTGCCTCCGTCAGGAAAGGTCTCTGTGCCCCCCGTCCCCACTCTCAGTTGAGTCTATCCATCAGGGTAAAGAAGAGACAGAAACAGAGGAAGTAGCATCAGCAGCAAAAAGGAGAGTTGAGGCAGAAATTATTATTATTGATAATAATCCTTTCATTCTTCTCTCCCTTCATCTACCTGGTCTTCATTCCTTTGTTTATTTCTTCTGTAAACATTAAAGAAATAATTTTCACATTACATGTTTCACTCTTTACATAATCCACTATATTATTCCCAATGTGAGCAATAATTATTCTTTAACCTACAAGGAAACAAAATTTTGAGTGATAGTATCCTCAGAAAATACAAATCTTTGAATTAAATCTTACAATCAAAAGATATAAGCCAAAAATTTTAACTATTTAAATTTAAAAGGCAATATCTTAGCTACTGAAGGTCTCGATTTGCCGAAGTAAATGAATAATAGATGGCTTAAAAAAAAGCAAATAAACACTGGGAAATTCTAAATTCCACCACTTACACCTTTTATAAAGGATGTAACTCTTCAAAAGTAAATGCATTTTCCATAGCAATAATTACTCACATGGACACATTAATATAAAAAAATATTAGAAGTATTTATGCAATACCAGGCTTTTTCCCTGACATTTGTCAGACCAAAAATCATCCTCATTACTACTATGGAAAAATAATCCCAGTTACAATTAGCCAACTTGAAAATAAAATTTTATAGTTATTTTTTTCTATTTTTCAGTGTGGGTAACTGTCTAACCAGCTTGAGCTTAAACTTTTCTTTGTTGAATTAAAGGCAGAAACCAACTTGTTTTTTAAGGCAACCACCATACAAACCAAGGACTGCTTTATTGTAGGCGTGACTTCATTCTATAGATGGTGGTATACTGGCAGTGAACTAATGCTTTAAGGTATGAAGGTGGAACAGCTATCCAATTTGACTCATCTCTGTAAACAATTCATTTTCTATTTATTGTCTAAGTTTCTTGAGCTACTATGCTGATAGCAAGTTAATTTTGGTCAACTATAAATTGCCATTTACATGCAGGCATGGAAATGCTTTTAATCTGAACTAGTTTTATTGGATGAAGGTCTTTAGGCATCTCTAATGTCACAGAGACAAGATATATGACAAATGCAAAATAAATTAAATTTTGGCTTACTAAAGAAATGGGCACAAATGATTATCAGAATTGTAGTTTGGGCATCTTAAAAATAACTGAACATGCATAATGAAGGGGAAAAGTTCATACATTCTTAACTGTCAGAGCTTCATTTCAATGAAGTAACAAGAAATAAGTATTTAATCACTCGTGATGCCAAGGGAGTTATTCAATATTTGGCTTATAATTTTAAAGTAATTTTAAAAATTATCTTTAATTTAAATATTTTAAATATGCACAGTAATTTTTAAAATAAATTAATGAATCCTAAAAGAACAGAGACAGGAATCAATTCTTATTTTGGCACCAAGAATCTGTGTGACTCTGGCAATTTTTTTTAAAACAAATTTAGACTTAAATCTCTTTATCTGTATAACTAAGCTTTAATCTTAGTTATCCCTTCCAGTTTTAATATGTCGCAGTTATAATATAAATTATACACATTCTAAAGAAAAGAAAAAACTTAATGGATATATAAATGATGGTTTTTTTAACACAGGAAAGAGAATCTGTCAATATTTATGGGAATACCTAATATTATAAAATATATTCATTTCTGAAAATTACCTATAAAATTAGCAACCTCAACAATAATAATGGCAGTAATAGTTTTAGGTGCCAACTCTTTGCCAGGCACTTCACCTGGGAGATCTGGTTTACTCTTCTAATGGCAACACAAGATAAGTATATTAATATGTTTATTTTATGGGTACATAACTGAGGCTCAGAGAGGGTAAGTTTCCTAAATTCATCCAGACAAAAAGTAGCAGAAATGGATCTCTTACCCAAAACCCTCTTTTAATACTGATGCCAACTGCCTCTCTGCAGAGCAGAGAAAATTTTAGTATTTCATATCTTATTTATTCATTAGCTATCATCAAAAAAGTGGGCATCTATACTCTGAAAGTTATTTTTCCTCTAAAACCTAATATTACATTTTATTATTAGGTTTTTAATTATTAAACTTCCTAAAATAATATTTAAGAGAAAACAATTTTTAAATATATATAAATATGTTAATATTGATAAAATAAAAATACAGTAATTTTAATGTAGTATGATATAAAGTTATGTTTAGTTGAAAAAAACTTAAGTCAAAAAACATTATACATTATCTGAACATAACATAGCTGAACTTAAATATCTATTTTTATGAAGCTTCCATTTGTGACCAGAGTTTGAGTCCTGTGTTAACCACTTAGCATGTGTGTGATTTTGAATAAGTAATTTACCTTCATATGCCTAAATTTGTTCCTAGACAAAATGAGTATAAAAATGTATTGCAAAACATTATTTTGAAGATTTAGGGGCATAATAAATATGAAATCTCTCTGCAAAAGTTAAAGCACTAAATACAGTGTTAATTGAGAGAACACAATGCAAGACCTTTTGTCTTTCTGACACTATTTCTTTACAGAGACTTCTGACTTAGAAACGAATAGGTTAAATATTTAAAATGTTGATAAAACCAGAATTAATCTGAGGAAATTAGTATCCTTCTAAACTGTTGCTGGGGTAATTGATATAAACTTTTGGCAATGTCTTTTGAAATTGTAAAATGTGCCTAGCCTTTGATCCTTCATTTCTACTGTAGGAATTTATCCTAAAGGAATACTTACAAAGTTTTCAAAGCATTAAAGTTTTTCTTTATAGAAAAAAGTAAAACCACATAAATGTTCATTAAAAAATTATAATGTATCCACATAATGGAACACTATATAATATATAAGGAAAAAGGAAGATCTTATAAACACTGAAATATGAAGATGTTCAAGATGTAGCATGTCTTGTTAAGGAATTAAAGAAAGACTTGTGTCTATACCATAATGCAATTTTTGAAAAAAAAAAAGCCAGTTTGCTTAGATTTTCATATGCATTGGAAACAAACTAGAAGTCTATAAATATAAAGCAAGATATTAACAGAGTTTGTCTTTATAGAGTGAAATGGGTACTGTTGGTGGGGGAGAGTTGGAATAACTCTTGCCATCTTATATGTCTGGGTTTAATTTTTTAAATTATGAGCATTTTTTAGAAATAGAATATTTTAAAGAGGTTTTTACTATTAAAGAAAATGTACAAATAGTAAATAAAAATGAATACTTTGTCATGAATACATTGGCAAAGAAGAGAAAATAATATTTACACAAAGAAGAAGCTCACATTTTCTATAACATGCTCAGAGTAAAGGAATTGAATATTTATAAAATAAATATCACAGGGAGTCTTAAACAATATATGGTGATTTTTGTGTATTTTTTTGTGTGTGTATTTTTGATTTTATGTGTATGGTGAGATGTGTATTTTCCAAGAGATGGAATTTATAATACCACACATTTTTCTGTAGTATTTTAAAACTTGAAGGCCAACTATAATTAGGGTACTTTATTAGGCATCATTTTATTTGTCAATGATCTTTTTTCTTATGTATATAATGTCTGTCATTCATGCATTATGAATTTATGACTTCATTCACTCATAAATTTATTGCACAATGACTAAATGTCCAGCACCATGCTAATCACTGGGTTTCCAAACTTTCTCAATTGATTGAACCGTTAATGTCTCAGTAATTTTCAGGTACCACTGAGGCAAAAGAATGGCTGATCAGTTCTATCTATTAATACTGTGCAGTTGGATCTGAACAATTTAATAAGTATTTATGTTCTAACACCTTAGCACCTGTTGGATAGTGCACAACTTCTAAAACTTTTGAGTCAAATTACCACTACCCTCATTTTCTGTTCCACATTGGTTTTTATGTGGTACTTGCTTTTGATCACAACCACCACTGGAAACACAGCTTCACAAAGAAATGACATCATTGAAACAAACATATTGATCTAATGTTGAAACCATAAGCTTCTTTGTGCTAGTGATTCATGCTGTGTCCAACAGACGTTGCTTGGTTTTCTTTGAGCATGTGAAATATACCATGGTACTCATCAACATATTGTGGTGCCTTGGTTCGTGGTCTGGGAACCACCAGTCTAATGGGATAGCTGTTCAAATAAGCCATTAATTATAGTTCATGTAACAAGTCTGATGATATAGATGAGCCGTGATTGCTTTGGCAGAGGGGAAAGTTTATATGCCAGAGTATATGTGCTTGTGAAGTAGGGAGTCAGAAAGTGTCTAGTGATACTTAAACTGAACCTCAAAGAAGAGGTAGATTGGGAGCTCTGTAAAGGAAGTTACTACATCTACCTCATTCATCACTATATCTCCAGGGCGTGGCATAGTGCCACAAAAATAGTAGATATTGAATAAGCATTTGGTAACTGAATATGTGAAATCCCAGTAGCAGCTGAACAGGTAAAATAGGGAGAAGTTAGGCTTGAAGTGGATTATTGGCAGAAGGAGAAATACATACAATAACATGGAGGCATGAGAGTACACAGTACATTCTGAGAATTACAGGTGGTTCAGCATGGTCAGAAAACAGTGTGTGACTGATGAAGGGCCCAGATATTGAATAGCCATATTTTCCATATGAGGTTTCCCCTTTATCCTGGAAGTAATAGATAGCCTCTGGTCTATTCAAGTAGAGGAAATACATAGCTACATTTGCATTTCAGAAAATATGCCTTTCTCAACAATACACAGAAAATATTGAAGAAACTTATAGCTACTAAAGGCAATGCTTCGACTTGGATTAGAAAGGAAGTCTGAACTTACAGCTCCAAAGTTTTTTAAAAATAGGTAAGGAAGAATATTAAGTAGGTAGTGGTGACAAGAATAAATATAACATGCTATGGCTAGTTGACAAGAACCTCAAATGAGTAGGCATGTTAAGCCTGAGGGTGAAGGGGGTAGTACTATATGTGGGAGGTGAGGGTGTGAAAATATTACTAGAATGTGGACTCCAGGCTCCTGAAGTACAACATTTAGTATTTTTCTTCAGTGTAATCTACTGGTGACAACTTTCTCTCAGTTTTTGTCTGAAGACATCTTTATTTTGACTTCATTTTTAAAGGGCACTTCTAAATTGGTGGTTACTTTCAGTATTTTATAGATATGGTTCCATTGCTGTATGCCTTCTATTATTTTTGTTGCCAAGTCAACCTTCCTTGAAAGAAATGTATCTTTCTTGTTTAGATTTCATCACTTTTCTTAAATCTCTGGTTTGGTATCTTTCATCAGTTTGGGGAAGATTCTCAGCAATAGCTCTCTAAATATTGCATATGGTCCCTTTTCTCTTAACTTGCACTGGACTTCAATTACACGTCTGTTTAGGACAATTACCATGCTCAATTTTTTTTTTAATTCTCTTTTCTATTTGTTTTTGCTTCCTTTCCCTTTTTTGCTTCAGACTAGATATTTTATATCTTCCAATGGACTAATCTTTCAATTCACTAATCTCTCTTGCTGGGTGGAATCTACCATTAAACCTAACTTTTGATTTTTTACTTTCCATTGTTTATTTTTCATTTCTAGAATTTTCATTTAATTGCTGTTTGATATATATTGGTTCTCTAGAGAAATTTTGCTTGTTATTATATATCTTTTTTCTTAAATGTATTAATCACAATTATTTTAGATCCTTACCTGATATCTCTAATCATTAGATTAAAGCATGTGCCTTTAATTCTATTGCCTATTTTTTTCTTTTGGTTTTTGCTCATTTGTTTCCTGGCACGCCCAGTAATTTTTTAATTGAATGCTTGGAAATGTGTATGAAAACCTATAGAAATTTTTTTCAGGCTCTGGGTAATGTTATCCTCCTTTGGAAATGATTCACTTTTATTTCTGGCATCAGTCAGGCTAAAAGCAGATCTCCTTAATCTAAACTGGGATGGATCTGATTAGAAACTGGGTTTCCGACTTCATGAGCACTGTCTATTTTCAATTCACCCTGATTCTTAGGCCCTAATTAGAAATCTGGGCTGTTTATCAGTGTGTTTCCTCCTTCTTAGATTCTGAACTCTCATCTTTTACTCCTAAGCATCACAAGACATCTGAAAGCTCTGAATGGCTTCTCAGTCTTTTACTATCTCTCCCTGTCCAGCTTCTCGAATACTTGGCTCCACACCACTTGCGAACTGACAAGTGCCTTGAGGGGAAAACTACCTCAATGCATTTTTCTTTGGAATCTTGGCTCCTGAAGTCCTAACTATGTTGGTAGTCTGAATACTAAATTTTTTTCTTGTAAACCCTGAGACTGCTGAAAACACTGCTCAGTTTCCCTGTCTCTCAGATGCCACTCTCTCTTTGGTTTCTCAATTTCTGGACTCACACAGCTAAGTATCAGCAAATGCACTGAGTAGAAAAGTGCAATGAACATCAGGCTCACCTCAATGTACTTCCCTTCTCTCTGGGATTTAAGACCCTCAAGTACTGGATGCCTTCATAAACCTGCGATGTCTTCAAACAGACTTTTAAAAGTCACTTTACCCAAATTTTATTATTCGTCTATGTGGGAGGATTAACTAATCTCTCATATCCTGGGGCTTGAAAAATTAAGTAGCCTTTAATTTAGAGAACTTCAAGGAAAGAAGTGTCTTAAAGGAGAGCTGGGATACAAAATGTATTAGAGTTAACCATAGAATGGAGGTTGCAAAGGGTACAGTTGAAAGCTTCTAGAAAGAAGAACAATGGTAGGATGATGACTTAACAAGGAAAACGCAGTACGTGGATGAGAATGTAGAAAAGTGCGGGTGAAGATGTCTTTGGATGACGGACCAGGAATTCAGGAATTTAGGGCATGATGTCATTATCTAAATCCAAATAGAACTTCCCTCATCATGGAATCTTTCCCCTTTCAATGCAAACAAGCCCAAGTGAACCATTCTTAGAAAAATCCCACCTAAGTGCAATTTCTTTCCTTCCCTATAGATTTATCTTCTTTATCTAGAATCACCATCTTGGCTGGGCTGGCACTCTCACAAACCACTTTCCAGCCACGCTTGATGTCTCAAAGGTGTCTTATAAACAGCAACTGTGGCTATGGCCTCATAGAGCCAGGAAATTTTCCAGGCTTTATTTCTCACTCTGTTTCAAAGCCCACCTACCCTCAACTCTTGTTTACCTGATTATCATTTTATCCAAAGCTATACTCTCAGATATGTTGGCTCTGCCTGCCTGCTTCAGCTTGTGATCAGACTCTCACTGCTTCCTTTAACTCGCTGACTCCGAGCAGTGTGACTTTTGTTCATATCAGAGTCATCACCACTTACGCAGGCTCTTGCAATAGCCTCTGAAACCTCATCTTAAGTGTCACTTTATTGCAATCCATTCTCTACGATGCTGTCAGGTATTTCTTTATAGATCTGATCATATCACTTCCTTGGTCAAAACCTTCGCTAGTTCCTCACTGTCTAAAGAATAACACACAATCAGTTCTTGAGGAAATAAGAACTTTAATAATTATACCAACAATTTTTTCCAAAGAGCATTACATATTAAAACATATGGAATATGGCCAACACTGTTCTTAAGGAAATAAAGGTCATAATTTTAAATGTCTTACTATAAAATACAATGAATGGATACAAATGAACTAAGAAGTAGAAAACAGAAGCTAGGAAAAAATTAACAAAATAAACTAAAACATAAGAAGAAATTACAGAAATGTGAAATTGGTAAATCTAATAGCTGCCTCTTTGGGGGAAAAAACAATAAAGTATTATAGAAGCACTCTCGTAAGGTTAACATAACATAAAAAATAAAACACAAATAATATATCAAGCCATGCAGAGCATATTTAAAATTATAACAGAATAAAATGTTTAAACCTATTTAATTATTTTTTATAAAGCAAGAAGTCTTGGCAGAAACAAACTATTCATAATCAACATCCAAGGAAAATAAAAATTAGCAAAATTAATTCCATAATCCCAGGAGAACTAATGAAAGTTGTCAAATCTCTACAAGAATTGTTTGACCCAAGTAGTTTCAAAAGTCAGTCAGTTTCAAAACGTCAATTCAAGAAATTTATGCAATCTCATTAAAATATGTCAAAACATACAATAAGAAGGAAAATTTCAATTCATTTATAAACTATAATATTAAATATATAATGGAATTTAATAAAGATAGAGCAAAGAAGAAAACAAGTGATTAATCTCACTTCTGAAAATCAAGGCCAAACTCCCACATTTAAAAAATAACATAAAAAACAAGCATATTTTATGCAAGCATTACATGCGTAATTCAATAATAGAAAATCTATTAATAAAATTTATCAGACCCAAAAACCAAAATAAAAAAATCCATACGATCATGTAGGCAGGTGCCAGCAAAATATTCCTCAAGCAAACGTGTAGCAAAACATTGGCCGGGCGCGGTGGCTCACGCCTGTAATCCTAGCACTCTGGGCGGCCGAGGCAGGAGGATCACACAAGTTCAGGAGTTCAAAACCAGCCTGAGCAAGAGTGAGACCCCTATCTCTAATAAAAATAGAAAGAAATTAATTAGCCAACTAAAAATATATAGAAAAAATTATCCAGGCATGGTGGTGCATGCCTGTAGTCCCAACTACTGGGGAGGCTGAGGCAGAAGGATTGCTTGAGCCCAGGAGTTTGAGGTTGCTGTGAGCTAGGCTGACGTTATGGCCCTTTAGCCTGGGCAACAGAGTGAGACTCTGTCTCAAAAAAAACAAAACAAAACAAACAAACAAACAAAAAAACCAAACATGTAGCAAAACAGGAATACAAGATGCTTACTAGACATGATGAGGGCATTTAATTCTAAACCAGTAGCCAATCATCACGTGTAATATTGAAACAATGGATGCACAGGTAATAAGATCAGGAAAAAGCCTATGGTCATCCTGTTACCACTATTATTTAGTATGATGCTAGAACTAATAGTCAATGTTATCACATAAGAAAATAAAAGTATAAATTAAAAAGTATAAATTTATATTTACCAGCTATATTGACATTATTTACACAAAATAAAATTCACCAATTTTAAGTGCACCATTCAATAAAGTTTGACAAATTTGTACAATCATGTCATGGTGACCGTAATCATGATGCAGGTCATCAATGGAAAATGTTCCCTTCTATGTTTTCGAAATTAATCACCTGCCCCTGGCCCCTGCCTCTGGTAACTGCTGACCCATATTCTGTCACTATAGTTTTGCATTTTCCATATTTTCATTTAAATTGGATCATACAGTATATATTCTTTGGAGATCCATCCCTGTTGTTGAATCTTAATGATTAGTTTACTTTTGATTGCTGTATAGTAGCTCATTTTATAGATATACCACAATTTGCTTGTCCATTAACGTGTTAATGGATATTTGAGTTGCTTCCAGTTTGGGGCTAGCTACTATGATGCAGCTGCTATGAATACCTGATTGAAAGTCATTGTATGAACACATTTTCATTTCTCTTAAGTAAATAGAAAAGAATTGGATTGATGGACCATTGTGTAATTGTATGCCTAATGACAAACTGCCAAACTATTTCCCATAGTGATTGTAACATTTTCTACCTTCCTAGCTGCTCCGCATTCTTGGCAACATTAAAAATTGTCTGTCTTTTTAGTTTCAGAAATTTAAGAGGATGTGTACATGTATCTCATTGTAGTTTTAGTGAATAATGCTGTTGATCATCTTTTCATGAGTGTATGTGACATTTCACATATAGTCTACGTTAAAGTCACTTTCAAATATTCTGTTTACTTTTTCATGATTTGTCTTAAGTTGAAAGAGTTTTGTATATTCAGGACACCAACCCTTTATCAATTATATGTTTTGTAAAGAATTTTTTCCAGTCTATTATTTATCTTTTCATTTTCAGAGTGTTTTTTGAAAGACAAAAGTTTTAATTTTGAAATTTAATTAATTATTTATTTTTCTTATTGTTGTTTGAGCTTTTGGGGTTGTTAGAAATGTTTGCCTAACCCAAATCACAATTTTTTTTCTTGTTTTCTTTCAGATGTTTTATAATTTTACATGTTACATACAGGTCTGCAATTCAGAAATGATTTTTGTTTGCAACGTGAGGTAAAAATTGAAGTTCATTATTTTGCTACGGATATCCAATTACTCCAGCATGCTTTGTTGAAAAAACTATCCTTTCCCCTTTGAAATGCCTAGGTACTTTCATCAAAAATCAATTAATCATGTATGTGTTTGTCTTTTTCTAGATTGATCTGTTCTATTTATCTGTAAGTTGAACACATTGCCTTAATTATTGTAGTTCCATAGTAAGTTTTGAAGTTGGAGTGTTAAGTCCATCTTGGTTCATGTTTTTCAAATTTGTTTTGGCTATTCTAGGTGTTTACATTTCAATAAAAATTTCAGAATCATTTTGCCAATTACTAAAAAAGGAAAAAAAACCCTCAGGATTTCGAATATGATTTCATTAAGCCTATAAATCAAATTGGAAAAAATATGACGTTTATAGATTTGAACCATGGACAAAGACATGTATGTCTCTTATTTTTTCTCAGCAATGGTTTGTAGTATTCAACATACAGGTCTTCCATATATTTCGTTGAATTCATTTCTAGGCATTTCCAATTGTTCATTGATAATTTAGAGATGTACAATTGATATTTTTATATTAACCTTATACCTTGAAACTGAGCCGAATCATGTGTTACTTCTAGTAAATTAGTTTTACAACACTTAGGAGTTTCTACAGAGACATACCATGAATAAATATATTTTTACTTCTTCCTTTCCCATCTGTATGCAGTTTTTTTCTTCCTTATTGCTCTGGCTAGGGCCTCCAATACATCAAACAAAACATTCATGATTTTATGCAGAAGCTCTTATTTGTTTATCATTTTCCATAAATGTATCTCATAACTTTGAGGAAGTATCCTTCTATTTCTAGAAATAATTTGCTGAGAGTTTTATTATCAATGGGTATTGAATTTTGTTAAATACTTTTTCTATACCTTTTGAGATGATCCATATGATTTTTCTTCTTTATTCGTTTGATCTGGGAAATTACATTGATTTTTAATGTAGATATAACCTTTCATTTCTAGAATAAATCCCATTTGGTCACAATATATTATTTGTTTTATATATTATGTATAATTTTTTATTGTTGAATTTAGTTATTTATAAGAGATGTTGGTCTGAAGTTTATTTCTTGTAATGTCTTTGGTGTTTGTACCAAAGTAAAATTGGCTTCATGAAATGAGTTGGGAAGTGTTGTCTCCTGTTTTATTTCTGAAAGAGTTTACATGGAATTGCTATTGTTTCTTCCTTGAATGTTTGCTAGAATTCACCAATAAAGCCATTAAAGCTGGAGGTTTTCCTTATGAGAAGGTTTTTAAGTACAAATTCAACTTCTTTAAAAGATACTGAGCTATTCAGGTTTTCTATTTCTTCCTTAGTAAGCTTTGATAGTTTGTGTATTTTAAGGAATGTGGCCATTTTATCTTAATTATCAAATATATTGACATTATGTTGTTCATAATAATGTATTATTATGTCTTAACTGTACAGAATTTATTATTTTTGTTGTTCCCGAAAGGCTAGCTTTTGGTTTCACCGGTTTTTTTCTATTGCCTTTCTGTTTTCAATTTTATTGATTTCTGCTCTTATCTTTATTATTTCCCTTTTTTTTGAATTGAATTAGCTCTTCTCTTACTAGTTTATTAGGTAAAATCATTGATTTGAGACCTTTCTTCTTTTTTGATATAATTAATGCTATACATTTCCCTCTAAGCACTGCCTTATCTTTATTCCATAAATTTCCATATGTTGTGTTTTCATTTTCATTCAGTTAAAAATATTTTCTAGTGATCTTTTTTATTGCTTATGTGACATACAGTTCATTTAGAAGTGAATTTTCAGTTAATTTTCAGTTTCCAAATATGAGCATAATCCAGATATCTTTCTGTTATTAACCTCTTCATTGTGTTGTGGTCAAAAACATACTTTGTATGATTTCAATCCTTTTACATTAATTGAGATTTATTTTTATGGCCCAGAATATGGTCCAGCTTGATGAATGCTCTGTGCACTTTTAAAGAACGTATACCTTGTTATTATTGGGTAGAGTCTTCTAAAAATATCAATTAAGTGAATTTAATTGATGATGTTCTTCGAGTCTTCTATATACTTACCGAATTTTCAAATATATGTTCAATTATTGAAAGAAGCCTGTTTAAATTTCCAACTACATCTCAAGATTTGTCTCTTTTTCTTTTCAGTTCTATAGATTTTTCTCCATGTATTTTGAAGCTCTTATTAGGTGTGCAAACATTTTAAAGTGTTTTTTTGTCCTCTTCATGATTTGACTCCTTTATCATTATTAAAAATTTCTCTTTTATCCCAACTGACATTCCTTATTCTAAAATCGAGTTTACATAAATATAGCCTCCCCATCTTTCTGTTGATTAGTATTTGGATACTACATCTTTCTCCATCCTTTTACTGTTAGTCTCTCTGGGTCTTTATATTTTAAATGGATTTCTTGTGGGTAGCACAAACTTGGTTGATCCTTTTTAAAAATTCTTTAATCAAATAATTTCTATCTTTTTGATTATGGCACTTAGATCATTTAAGATTAATGTAATTATGGATATGAAATTTATGCTCTATTTTTCTATTTGTTCTTTGTTCCTTTGTTTTCCTCTCTTTGCCTGCCTTTTGAATTTGTCGAGATTTTTCATGATTCCATTTATTTCCACTTTATATTATTAGTCTTTTTTAGTTTGTTTTCTTATTTTTTAGTGGTTGCCATTGGGCTTACAATATGCATTTAAGCGTATCACAGTTTCTTTCAAGTAATATTTCCATTTCTCTTTCTCAACCTGTGTGTTATTATTGTCATCTACGTTACTTCTACTAAGACATATGCTAAAAATCCTCTAATACATTGCTATTATTTTTACATCATACAATCAATTCTCTTACAGTGATTAAAATATGGAAACAGTTCATTTCATTTACTTACATACTTATTACCTGTGGTGCTCTTTATTCCCAGGTGTAGGTCCAAATTTCCATCTGATATAATTTTCTTCTGCTTGAAGTAATTCTTTTAATATTTTCTCAGGTAGAATTCTGGTAATAAATTCTTTCAGCTTTTGTTTATCTAAAACATCCTCATTTTTGAAATAATTTTTTTTTCTGGGTTAACAAACCTAGAGAAACAGGTTTGTTTGTTTTTCCTTTCAGTACATCAATCCTGCCTCTCCATCGTTTTTTGGCTTGCATAATTTCTATTGAGTCATCTATTGTCATTTGATTTTTGTGGCTCTGTGCAGAATGTATCTTTTCTTCTCATGCTGATTGCCTCTACCTACTTGATCACGTGAGCATACTCATAATAACTGGCGTAATGCCTTTAATGCCTGTTCTGTAGGTTTCATCATCTCTGTTATTTCTGGTTCTATTTTTATTGATTGATTTTTCTCCTAGCTGTGAGTCAAGTTTTTTTGCTTTTTTGCACTCTTGTTAATATTCTATTGTATTGTGGAAAATATGAATTTAACATTGTTAGATATTGGATTGTTTCTGAAAATGTTTAAAAAGTGTTTTATTTTAGCACGCAACTAAATTTCTTGGAATTAGTTGGGCATTTTCTTTTGTTTTTAAATTTTGTGGTTTTTCTAAGTGACAATAATTGTGTATATTTATGGGGTATGATGTGATGTTTCAATACATGTACACACTGTCGAATGATCAAATCAGGCTAATTAATATATCCATCGTCTCCCATACTTACCATTTCTTTGTGGTGATAACATTTAAATTTGGATATTTTCAAAGATTGTTTTCAGTATATTTTAGGTTGGGTCCACAGGATCTTCAGTCTAAGGCTAACTTAGGTCCACTACACTAATTCTTTGGCAATATTTTTCTGGGACTCCATCCACTGCCCTATATATTTTGACATCTTTCCACACTGGCTCTTGGAAACATAAACTATGCCCAGCTCTTATGAGTTTCAGCAATTCTCCTGTCTGCTGTTGCTCAATGATTTTTTTTCCCCCTGGCTTGCATGCTGGTGCAAATCAGTACTTATCCAAAGACTTAAGAGGACCACTCTGCAAGTGTACACAGCTCTCTATGTCTGCAGATTCCTCTTCTACAGTATTCTGCAAACCTTAGCTTGCTGGCATCCCTGAACTCTCGTATATATGTTTTTCCTTAATTGTCCAGGTTCTGTTTGGTTACTCCCTCCCCGCACTGCAGCCTGGAAACTGCCTTCAGGCAGCAAGCTGGTGCAATTATAGGACTCGATTTGTTTGTTTCCCTTCTCTTGGGGAACACAGTTCTGCACTGTCTTTCTCTCAATGTCAAAAAGTCATTGTTTCATATACTCTGTCCAATTCTCTTAGTGTATAGAGTAAGAGGGTGAATCTAGCCCTTGTTACTTCATTTTAGCCAGAAGCAGAAGTCCCAAAATTATAAATATTTAAGACGAAAACATAAAAATATGTGTTATTTACAGATGCTGTAATTATTTACTGGAAAACTTAAGAAAACAAATAGAATAAGCTGTTAGATTTAATAACAGAGGTTATTACGGGGTACAATCATAAAACAAATTTTAAAAACTCAAGTTTATAAATTATAATTTTAAAATATCTCATTCACAGGAATTACAAAAATATAGAATTACTACAAGTAAACTTTAAAAATGTAGAGTAAGAAGTATGAAGAGGCCAGACACAGTGGCTCACACCTGTAATCCTAGTACTCTGAGAGGCCAAGGTGGTAGGATCACTTGAGGCCAGGAGTTCAAGACCAGCATAAGCAACATAGTAAGACCCCATCGCTACAAAATAATAGAAAGATTAGTCAAGTGTAGTGGCAGGAGGATCACTTGAACCTAGGAGTTTGAGGTTGCAGTGAACTGTGATAACACCACTGTACTCCAGCCTGGGCAACAGAGTGAGACCCTGTCTCAACAAAGAAAAAAGTACAAAGAAAACTATTCAATTTTCCTGAAGAATATTAACCAAGGGAATATAATGTATCTAGATGGCAATATCAATAGTATTAAATACATTTTCCAAAAAAATTATATACATAAATTTTATTCAGCACTCAAAATAACAAAGCTAAATGATTGCCTTGAGTGACACCCAAATGTCACATGATAACATTTGATATTAAATATTTGTTCTGAAAAACATGTTTTAGAAAATAAGAATATAAGGATATTGTTTTACCCAATAAACATATATATATCTCCAAACAATTACTAGACTCATAATAATGATGAAATACTTTATGGCCATTAACATCAGAAACAAACCTGAGATTCCTCACTATTCCATCATTTATTATTGTTCTTTTTTCCTGTAAGCAATGTCATTACTCAAAGAGTTAGGAAGAACCCTATAGGTTTAAACGAGAGTTATCAATATTGGAAAGGAGAACATGAGTAATGTAATTTACAGGTGATATAAGACTTAAATTATTTCTTTAACAAAGAAAAAAATTAGCTAAAATATTGAAAAGAATATCAGCTAAAATATGAAGGTAACAAACTAAATACACAAATTTGGATAGAAAATATAATGGCTATTTATTTCACTTAAAGATCAAGTAGGACAAAACTATATTATTTAGAGATGTACACGTAGATGATAGAATTATAAAGAAAGGCAAGGAAGTGCTATCACAAAAGTCAAGTCATTGATCATCTTCGGAGGTCATGAGAGAGCAAGGTGCGTAAGTGCGTGTCTAGAACACTGACAATGTTATGTCTTGACCTCAAGGGTGGTTAAATGGGTGCACAGCTTATAAATATTACTTACGTGTCTTCCACTTTATTCTTATGTTTTTTTGTACTTATCAAATGTATGATTATTTTTCAATACAAATTGAAATATACATGTATGTATGTGTGTATAAGACCTCATTCAAATAACATCATGTGTTAAAAATAAGAATAAATTTGACAACAAATATGTAAAATATAATTATAAAAGATATAAGCATTTCAAAAAATTCATAAAAAAACCCTTGACTTAATTGAGAATTTTTTTTTTAGATAAGAAGATTCAGTATTTATGGAGCTGAAGATTCTCACTAAATCTATAAATTTTATGCAAGACCTCTGAGAATCTAATGAATTTAAAATTAGAATTAGGCTACAGTATTCCAAAGTTTACATGGAAGACTAAGTGTTATAGGGACATGCTATATCTACTATTAAAATTTATTTTAAACACTATTAACAGAAAATATAAATATATATGTATATATAGTAATTAATGTATGAGAAAAATAATATCTCAAATAGGTGAAAGAGTTCTGATAGTATTAGGAAATTCAGAAACAAAAACTTCTAAATGAATTAATGAGTGACTTCTAGTGAAGTGACTTCTAGTGACTTCTAGATTAAAACGTTATAAGAAAAAATATAATAATTCAATAATTTTAGGGTAAGGAAAATTCTATAGCAGAATGCACGTCAGAAAAGATTAGTAGATTTTTCTACGTAAATATTAAAAATTCAGCTCAACAAAATCATCGTAATTGAAATTAAAAGTGAGAAACAATTATGTAGCAAAGCATTAATATCCTCTAATATAGAGAATTATTTAAAAGAAAGATGAACTGTCTACTAGAAAAATGAACAAAGATCATCAGAAAGCAACTTACAAGGGAAGAAATAATGATAGTCAAAAAATATTAAAGAATAATCAATATCACTGCATCTAAACTATACAATTTAAAATATCTTTTGTCTATTATATTGATAGAGATATAAAATATTATTGTATCCAGTGTTGGCTAGAGTATGAAGAAATGGGTATTTGTATACACTGCTGATAAAGGCAGAAATTGGTATCCATAAGAGACAATTTGAATATATATATTATGTATGTATGTGTATATATATGTATATACTCTTTTACCCAGAAATTCCATTTTTTAGAGAAGCATATTAAGGAAATAATCGGACAAGTGTGGGACACTCTATATAAGGATGTTCATCACAGTATTATTATATAATAGTAGGAAGATAAGAAACAACATAAACATTCAACAATAGGGAAATTGTGAAATGCACACAATAGAATATCATTTTGTCATTAGAAATTATTTATGAAATATATTATTGAGTGAAAATAGCATGTACTGTATAGCCCTATTTATTTTTTAAAAATCATATGCATGTATGCATTGAAAAGTGTCCAGAAGGCTAAGCACCAAGATTTTAACATAGTTATCTCTATATGACAGGATTTTAAATGATACTCTCTTCTTTATAATTTTCCATTTAGTATAAAGAATATTTAGAAAATACAAATAGCAAAAAAAGATATTTTCCATCTATTAAAGCGACGGGAGTCTTTTTTAATGTCAATTCAGTGTTAGTGGGAGAATGAGTAGATATACCTTTTCATATACTACTTGTGGGAACTGTAAATTGATAAGGATTTTCAGAAAAGCAATTTTCACATATTTCAAATAGTAAAAAATTAGCAGTTGTATTTAGTGGGGTTGGTGAAATAAATCATTCAAGAGCCACACAATGGAATTCTATGCAGCCATTAAAAATGATGCATATACAGTCTTAGCAACACAGAAGCATATGTGGGAAAAGTCATATGTAAAAGAATAATTTATGGAATCTAATTATCCTCACATATATATGTATCCTAATCTCAAGGATGTATTAACAATAATTATCTCTAGATTAGCTGGTGACTTTAATTTTTTACATGTATACTGTAAAATGAACTATTTATGATGAGAAAGAATTGCATGTGCAGATACTGTCTATCATCTGCAACTCCTACTCTCTTCTACTAACAGCAGAGGTCTTGAGCTCAGATTGACATCTAATTTACAAGATACAACTGGTTTCACCCGGCACAAAGTTTATTTAGCTTTAAGAAAGAAGACCAAAAAAGAAACTGAGCAATATGTAAAACAGCAAAAAAGAGGTCTGAAGACTTCCAGGTAGTTCCTGATATCTTGGTCATTTAGCATTGAAGTTGTCTATAGTCACAGTAGACAAGGATTATTGTGTGTGGATAATTAGAAAGTCTCTTCAGATTTTATGCCTACCTAGTCCTGTAGCTCCTCAAACTAGAACTCATTCTCTAGCGTTGCTTCACCTTATCAATACCAGCCACTCATTACTAAGTAAACATCTGGACAAAGATGTACAGATGTTGCATCTGATACATAACTCTTAAATAGACTCTCCTTCATCTTGAATCCAGTAAAGGTAAATACCTAACAAGTTCTTGAGTTAATATTATAAAGGGTATTCAAACTATCGTATGTCCCTGAGGCAAAAGAAAAAGCCACACAACCAACTGTTTGTCTTTTCCTTCTGATGTGTTATTGAAGCCTTTTGAAAAAATCCAATTTCTTTCTCTCCCACACATCCCACAGTGCAGGCATTCTAAAATGTGATTAGAGGAACTAGCTTCATGTGGCCAGTATATTTTCACGTGGCTCACTCTTCCAGGAATGCTTTTCCATCCTGTCATTAGCTTAAATCCCTGGCTTAAATCTAACCTCCTCTGGAAACCCACTCCACCAAACCAGCTACCAAATCATACTTTATATTAGAGGCTAATTCATATTTTCATACTAGCATTATCACACAGCCTGGCATATAGCCCCACCAATGTTTATTTTATAAATATTGGAAGATAGCAGCAGAAATAATTATTAGTACATAAATACAAGCAATAATGTGCATACATAATATACAGTGATTTCAGAAGGATATTGATGGTTTGTCGTGTTATTTCACATATGCCCATTCACACGTGCACATGCATACACAGAAATTTTCTTATACTCCTCTTTCCTCTGTCCTAATTAGGAGTTCTCAAAAAGCTATCAGACTGATTGTGAAAGATATGATACCTTGCAAGGCTTCAGATTCATTTATGCATACATATCAAGCATACAATCAAAAATACAGACAAAATGAAACAAAAAACAAATTGGCTCACAATCTTAGGCTGTGGTTCCACAGCCCTTACTTGGCCAGTGTTTCTATTTTGACAGGAATGAGTATTGCAATATTAGGTCCAAAGAGGGGATGTATTCAGCTGAGGTCTGGAGAATCACTTAATGAAGCCAACAGTGGAGGGATCAGAAAGATTTTGTTACTGTAGTTTGTTTTTGCCTTTGGCAAACATTCTAGTAGTAATAATAGTAATGCCATTTTGCCAAGAGAAATTCATGATTATGGCTCACATTAGTTTGTATTAGCATCTACAGAGGACAGGTCCCTGCTTGCCAGTGCTTGTACACTTATAAACACAGTAGCAGCTGAGAGAAACCTTCTAACTATTTGTTACTCAGTAATACTGCCTCTGGCAAGGTAGAAGCAAGTCTCTCTCCAGGGAAATTGCTGATGTTACTATTTTAATTTGCAAACCACATTTCTGGGGATGATGATGAGATTTCAAATAACCTAGACAAAGCAGATCCTAGTTTAACAAGCTGAAAAAAAAATACAAACAAGGAAAGCAAACAAAAACATTTTAGCCTTTCTCTTTTGTCATATAATTGAAAAATCAACTACCCCCAAGCATCTTGCAAGGGTAACATCATAGATACAGGCACTGATTTAAAATGCCATCTAACCTGAATTCCAACCCAGTTCATCCAGTGTTTACCTAGTACCACCTAGAACTGAAAGGTAAGTATTAATACAAAGGTGGGTGATATTTAAGCATAATGAAAAAATACACATTTTAAAGAACACTCCAAATGTAGCAGATGTTTCATATGATATGGCTCATTTATTGTGTTTACTGACTGAAAGATGTAAGAGTGCTGAAATATTTTACCTGTAAAATAATAAACAGTTTATGCATGAACTTTTATATGCATGCTGTGTATTTATGTATTATATCCACAAAATGCATATTACACTGAAACCAATTAAACCATAATATAAATTAGTCACATTTATG
This sequence comes from Lepilemur ruficaudatus, assembly GCA_963574885.1. Taxonomy (NCBI): domain Eukaryota; kingdom Metazoa; phylum Chordata; class Mammalia; order Primates; family Lepilemuridae; genus Lepilemur; species Lepilemur ruficaudatus. Next base: position 110,626 of record CAUYRT010032796.1, read on the forward strand.
TGATAAAAAACATATCAGGAGACTATTAAGTCCATCTGTCCAAGCTTTGCTTTGAATAATCTTTGGCATAATACAACAAGAAAATGTGCCTGAATCAAATAAGAGACAAAACAGTGTAGAAAATTAGTTATAGAAACAAAATATTCCTCCATTAAAGCTCTGAGCTATATATATATTTGGCACAAATATCTTATTTATTATTATAAGTAAATAAAAACACACGGAATTGAGCCTCCAATTTTATTCTTGAGAAGTCACTCGTTCATGTGCAGTGAATTTAAGGAGATAGATTCAGACATGAAATGAGTGCTCAATACTGCTTGGCATGTGCGCATGATCATCACAGAGGCAAAACTATTAGATGCATCACTTTCTGGACATTTACACCTCGATAACCTGTGGTGAAGTTTGACAGCCTGCTGTCTATCCTGGAAATATGCATTTGACCGATTTTGTCCGGGTAATGCATATTGTTTCCCCACCGGGAGGGAACATTTTAAACAGATACCTGTACAATATTTACATGACTTATCTTAATCAAAAATGTCCTTTCCAATATGGTTGATTCTTTCTTGGCTCTGTGCTGGGAAGAAACATTCCTTAGGTAGGAAGCGCCTCTGTCTTTTCCCAGATTCCCTTCTTAGTCAGGCATATGTTCAGGTGAAAAGGACAATTGCTTAGCTTCTGTTAGTCTCCTGAAAATTATTCAGCTCTTCAAATGCAAAACTTTCCTGTCATTTCCCCAGCCACTTAAGCCTACTAATCACTGCTTTCCAACTAGTGAGTTGAGACTTTAGGGTACATCGCAAAATTCTTCTTTATTTGATCAAATGACATGGGTTTTCTCATTTTCCTTACCTGAATTTTTACTATGTACATGGAAGATGATATCTGCAGAAGAGAGAGGAGGAAATATGATTGGTGTGTATGAGCATGTGCACGCACGCACCTGTTGGCACATATAAAAATGACTAAGTGAAAAATTACAATTGCTGGAAACCTTGCTTTCCCGAAGTTTCCTATGACTTTCTGGCATCTTCTGGGAGCTGGAATCCTCATTCCTCTCAGCCATTGGGTCTTACCACATGGTCCTTGCATCTAGGATAGCCCTTCGAGAATGACAGAATTCCAAATTTCAGAGATTATCTGTATTTATTTGCTTAAACATTTCACTAACTGAAGTGAGGGAAAAAGGGAAATATTTGTACTATGAAATTTTGTCCTCTAAATGTAAAAATCGATTTGTATATGGTTGACTCTGTGGATGTGGGTACACATTACTTGAGAATAAAAATATGGATCAGGGTTTGAATGAACATAAAACCAACCTAGCTCCCATCCTTTCTGTTTTCTCTTATATCACGACAAGTTCCATAGATTAAATTTGATCTGACTTAAACTTTTACGGAGCCTATAGTTCTGTCCCCAAGCAACGCATTGTCAAAGAGCTGAAAAAGACCAGAAATACTGGTATCAGAGAGAGTATGGAGCTGCTCAGCAGGCCTGCAGAGACAGCCTCAATAGTAGGGGTGGGGGGATGGTAAAATGAAACTCCAAGCCATTTCCAGGTTAGAGAAGTGGAAAGGGAGCCAATCCTCTTCTTACCTCCAAAGAGTTGTGAGTGCATTGAGCACCCAGCCCACACAGCAACATTAAGTGGAAAATTGCTCCTGGATGACACCAATGTTAACATAGCAGAGAAAAAAGAGCATAGGGCATAGGTATACACACCTGTTATCCAAGGAATTTGGAAACTCATATGAAAGTTTCATGGAGAATGAGACTCTTGGAAATTTCTGTATAAAAGCTTGGAACTTAAACTTTCCAGGTAAAGTAAGATACAGTATTTAAAATGCTTCTTCTCTAAAAAACATTACTTCACAAGGAAACACCTGAGGTATGTCAAAGATAAAAATAGAAATCTGAACAATGATTAAAGGCAATATTTATTCTTGAGATAATTTGGTGGAGTGGATGCATCATCTAAAGAAGGTAAAAGTTAAGGGGAGTAGAGATGAAACAATAGTAATAAAATCAACTTCCTCACACCTTGCATTTAAAAAAGAAAAAGATGTGGAATTTGAGCCCATGAACATAGGAGTCAACTGAGAAATGTTAGCAGTAGAAGGAGGCCCCAGATAATATTGTGTTGCAAAAGCCAGCTGATGTATGTTCAGATGGGAGTGTCTGGGGAGGAGAAAATTTTGAGCAGAATTTGTTGCCTGTGCTCTTCTCCTCAGAGTTAAAACTAATTTTTGGCTTTCCATCCCTATCGGTCAGGGTCCAATAAGGAGGTAGAAGCACATGGAGTATTTTAATCAGGGCAAGCTTCGCTGACATGTGACCAATGCACTTGTACAGCGCCCTGTGCTCAGGAGGGTCCCATGCTTGGAGTTTGTTGCTCTGTGGCCACTGTATTAAAATTAAAATTCTTAATCATTTTACCTTTGAATTTCTGTTTTGTAAGTGACATCCAGTGGCATGATGGATACATTCCAAGCACTTAGAGCCTCAACTCACACATGGCCCCATTCTTGCCACTTCCGCAGATTGGGTTCTCAGCCACCCATTCCTGCACATTCTGGCATCCCTCTCCCTGCCCCTGCCCAGTGATGGCTGCCAACCTACAATCCCATCACAGGCCCGGGCATCGGGACAAGAGGGTCAGAGTTGGGTGCATGTATGCCATGGCTCCATGGAGCATGGTAGTAGCCCTCCCCTCCCTGGGCGGGGGCAGCACAGCCTTTTGTGTAGGTGGTTGTCTAGAGTACCCGTCTGGGTAGGGCACACTCCCATCCATCTTACCCACCCCCATCTGGATACCTAATGTGTGGCAGTGCTGAGATTTCAAGATCCTTGAGGAGCACCTACCTACTTTGGGGTCTGGTGGCAGGACCATAAGAAAGGGTGTCACCTAGCTTGATTTCCCCAGATTCTACCTCTGGCTGACGTATGCACTGCAATACTGGGCAGGTCTTGGACTCCTGTGAGTATCACCGGGCCCAAAAGCCCTCCTTTAGGCAAGCTTTGTGCCTGGAGGTATCTCTTCTTCCTCTTTCCAGCCTTACTGAGTCTCACTTAATTTGTCCCTTTTGGCCAGTCTCAGATACCTTCAGGAATGAGCCACAAAATACAAATTGTGTAATGTTGGAGATTCCACATATGAGTTAAATGCTCTGATATTTCCAATTAAAACAGGCATTGCACAGCATAATGATGAATAGTAAAATTCATACTAATGTTTTAAATTTAAAATTTTATTTTTAAAATTCAAAATTCTATTTTTACTTAGAATGACATTAAATAGCAAATAAAGAACACCACGATAAATTGAGAGAAAAACCGAAGAAATCTTACTATATACTTTTAGCGGTGCTTTTACCATGCGTTTTGAACAAGAGGACCTGCATTTTCCTTTTGCCCTAGTCCTCAAATTATGCAGCTGGTCCTGATTGTAATACAGAGAACTTAATATAAAGAATTGTTACCTACATATTAAAAAACTGAAGAGGCAAAAAAAGGAACAAAGATATTATGGAGGTAGCAACTACAGGAAACAGCTACCACCTTTAGGGAAGGAGAAACATAAAGAAGGAGTTGAGGTTATTAAAATTTAGCAGGTTGGAAATATTCTACTAGGCGCTTAATAACCAACACACCATCTCAGCACTCTCTTGGATAATGACTTCCAGAACATTTTATTATTTTTTTCTAAAATGTTGTTCATATTTCTAAGTTTTTATTTGTAGTTTTTCTTTTTAAAAACTATTTTTATTGTGGTAAAATATACATACATAATTTACCATTTTTAAGTGTGCATATCGGTGGTAATAAATACATTAATATTCTTTTTTTCCCCTGCTTTTCCCCCTTCCTGGAATGTTTTAGATATTATTGTATCCCCTGTTCATGAGCCTCACCTACCAGTCTCATTTCCAACTTCGGGTCTCCTGTCTCAGATTGTGCTTGTCTCCAATTGTGCATTAGATTCTCTCTGCTCAGTCCCCAAGTTGTGACAAGGTGGGGAAAATAAAGAAAACAGAGCAGAAAGAAAACAAAACAAGAACAACTAAAATATGAATGAAGGTCCTAGACATCAAGATGAGAAAGAGCAGCTGTCATATGGGGCAGTTTAGCCTGCACTATGTAAAGTTCCTGTCTCTAACAGATTTTTTTGAAAGACCCAATCCTGATTTCATATTTACAAACACAGTTTCTTTTAATTTTTAATATTGTAATTGCATTTTATGGTTTGAATATTGTTATTGCTAAAACCCACAAAGTAAACTAGAAGTTCCTTGGGAAATTCTTAGGTCATTGAAAACCTTGCCCCAGGAATTAGACCCATATGAGACTGATAAACCATATTTCCGACACTCACGGAACTTGCAATCTGGTAAGAGATGTAAAAATACAAATATAAAGAGATTTTAATTAGAGACACTCAACACTCTCATTGAGACCAGAACAACATTTTAAGTTGTTTTTCCATCTCACAGATTCAAAACGAGTCACTTGGGGGGGGGGGAAGCACAGGGAGGTTATGAACCTGAACTGAGGATGTGACTCAGTTCATCCTAATTTGTCCTTGGAGAACAATTCATTCCAAGTTTCCTGCAACTGGCATTTTAACTTCAAACATGTACTTCATCAGCACCTGCTTATTCAAACCCCATAGGGTGATACTCTACTCAGGTTAATTCTGCCCCGTGATGTCGGTTCTTCTCTGAAATATATATCACTTCCTATCCTCAAAAGTCAACTCTGCGCAGTCACATTACCTTCCTTTTCCAAAATGTATCACAGCACATGCTGCAGCTCAAATGGTTGAATTAAACCCTGTTTCCCATGTCAGACAGGAGAAGATAAGACAGTGCTCACTGGGGAAAAAAATTACCCTATTGAACTACACGTGCAGTTTTTATTGGTGTTTGTGGGGGCTGCGCAAACACAGGAGGCGAATCGGAGCCATGCCATTTCATGAGACATTAGCTTTACTCTAACGCAGAAATTCTACCTAGTGTCAAATATAACAATCAATTTTTCAGTGTGTTTTCTCTCAAAAGAAATTTTCCAAAATAATATTTCATTATACCTTATTATTTCTGAAGATCTTACATAAATTAAATCTAGGGTTATAAGTGAGATATCAATTAACATAAGAATCAATTTAATGGTAATTTAAAGAGCTAACTATTATAATTTTTGCATAATGATGTGGCCTCCGGGCTTGAAGTCCTAATCATGTCTAATTAATTTAAAGGATGTTACTTTTTAATATCATTGAAATTTCTGACAGGTGATAAAACATTTAGGGTTGCCGTCACAAACTTTTTACATCAGCTATACGGTAAGTTGACAAGCCATAGATCATCCCTCTGAAAATGACTATTTAGGAGAAAAAAAAAGAACTCAACTACATTTTTTAAAGTTGTAACATGGAACTGTTATTTTACCACAAAAAGGAAAGCAATTCCATTCACTAAAATAATAAGAGTTTGACATTTTATTTTCAAGATCTCAATAGCGATACTATAATCAACCTTCACTGAAAATAATCAATTTCGAGTTCAGAAAATAATCTTCATAAACTTCTGAGTTTATACAGTACCTGTATTGCCAGAAACATTAATATACTTTCCATTGTCAATTAATTTTAAAAAAGCTTAATCTTTTGAAGCTCAGATTGCAAATAAATCTAACTGCAAGCAGATTAGCTAAAGGGCCTGTCACTTCCTTAAAATAGAGCATTAAAATATCTACCATTAAAAGCATTCTCAGAAACATAAAATAATGTGAAGAAAATTATTCTTCGGAGATTATAGATTTTATGCCTGTAGAAAAACCAAACCCAAAGCACAGAAAGCAAAATAGATAAGTCTAAAGCAGATATAGGGTAACATGCAATTCAAGCAATGATGGAAAGTGGAGGACTCCAGCCAGCATGACCCCAAGATCTGTACTACAGGGCTGTTCTTTTAAAGGGAAAGAAAAGAATTATTTTAGAAATCCCAGGAGGGATTTTATGTAAGATAAGTACAGTCAGAAAATGTAGTGAGCAGTGAGTAGCTGTAATCTGAAGGTCAGTCTGCTGGGCAGCATTTGTTAGGCTAGAGGGAAGAAGAGACGAAGGAAGTTATACATAGAGACAGCATGGCAAAGTAGTTAGGAACAGGGACTTGGGCTCTGGCTATGGGACCATAGGCAGGTTATGCAACCTCTTTGTGTCCCAACTTCCTGCTCTTTAATATGTAACTGATGGTAGGACTTACTCGGGTAGTTGTTAGGGGAATTAAACTGGTTAATATGTGTAAAGTACTTTAGAACAGTGTAAGGCACATGGTAAGCACTCCACACATGTTTACTATTATTATGTCTTAGGTTAATCCATTTAGTACAGCCCAAGAACTTCTGGAGTTCTCAGCTTAAAACCTGTAGTAAGAAAATGCTCTGAAACAATAGAGATGATATTTTCTTACCTTTGGGTCAAATGTGATACAGGCTAAGTATATTCTGATACCTGAAACATAATGGAAGCAGTTTATGATGATGACAAAGGAAAAACCCTGGACTGGAAGTCAGAAGGCCATGGATATCTCAGTCCTTACTGTTGTAAGCTTTAAGGGACAAAAAGAAAAGCCAAGAGCTTTGGGAGAGAGTCAAAGCTAAATTTGAATGCTGTTTTCACCACGTCTAGCCATTTGACCTTGGGCAAGGTACTTCACTTTTCTGATGTTCAGTTTCCTCATCCATGAGCTAGAGATGATGTCTTAGTCCATTTGTGCTGCTGTAACAAAATACTACAGACTGAGTAACTTATTAAAAATTAGAATTTACTTCCTTACAGTTCTGGAGGCCAGGAGGTCCAAGATCAAGGTGCTGGCAGATTTGGTATCTGGTGAGGGCTTAGCCTCTTCTTCCAAGATGATGCCTTGTTTCCCACATTCTCCGGAGGGGAGGAACACTCTGGCTTCACATGGTGGAAGGAATGGGAGGGGAAAAGGGGACTAAATAAGTCCCCTAAAGCCTTTTTATAAGGCAGTAATCCCTCATGACTAAATCACTTCCCAAAAGCCCCCACTGCTTAATACTCCTACAATGGGGATTAATTTTCAACATATGAATTTTGGAGAACTTTCAGATCATAGCATATGAGAATATCTAATTCATATAACTTTTGTGAAAAAATGAAATAAATATATTAAACAGCAGAATGCCAGACCTGTCAATCATGACGTATTAATTTCACTCTTTTCCTTTTTCTGAACCTCAATTTTATCCTATGTAAAATGGAAATGTTAATATCCAATATGACACTGATGGTTTTTCTACTTTCTCCATGATTTTCAAGACTTTTATTGCTATACAAGATATTTTTAAATTATTGCTATTTCTTTGTCCTATATAGCTTTTGCAGGAAGTGCTCCTTTATCCCACAAAGCATGTTTGAAACAGTACAAGCCAACTGGTAAGCTCAGGTCATCCTGGGAGTAGAAAATTTCAGAAAGCTACCTGTAAGGTAAAACAGTTGCAATCATAAAGGAAAATAATGGGGAAGATTCTTTAAGCTTCATTCATATCAGACGACAATATTTTTCTTCTTAAAAAAATGACCCCTTGTATTACACAGGCGATATTCCCCAGGAAGAACATGCCAAAGAAACCACACAGAATATTCTTACCTAAATTACTACAAAATGGAGGGTTTGTAAAATAGCAATTAGAAGCCAAAAAAATAAATAACAATATTATATACAAGAAATCTGCTTCTGACCAGTGTGTGGTAGGTCAAGGTAGAGGCTTTTTTCTTTGCTTTTAGAATTCAACTTTGAACAACTACATACAAATAAAGTCTAGACTGGGAACATTTTGTAATTAATGTTTTGCCTAGGATAGCAAACACTTGACCTGAAGGCTCCTATACCCTCTTTAGATGCTATGGCAGAAAGTTTCACTTGACTGAGGTCTTTTTCCTGCTGACTTCTGGCCTTACCTAAGATTAATTCTCAACACAACATCCCTGGTAGCCACAATCAACTATATTTGTCAAGTTAATCAACTCCCCTAATGAGGGCATAACCACACCAGAAGGGACCAAAGTGGGGACTCAACGTAGACTGAAACCACCCTGTGGGCACCATTCTGTCTCTCCTCCTCACTAGCTTTGTCCACATACCTGTTAATTAGATATTAGATCCTGCTATCTCCAGCGCTGCAGTGCTGGGCAATGCACCATATGGGTGTATAGCGGAAGGGGAGAGTAGGTACTTGTATTAGGCCCAGGTTCATGACACAAGGCTACCATGAGTCATGTGGAGAAAGCACTTCCACTTTCTAATCCACCCAGAAATGTTAATGGACTGACAATCTCACTGGTTCTGCATTAATTCAGGGCTTCCACACTTCCTGTTGCAAACGTCTCCTAAACTGTGGTTCTCAAGAGTTGCTGCATATAAAACTCATCTTGGAAACTTTTAAAAATTCCAATTCCCAAACCATACCCTAGGCTGATTAAACTGGAATTGAGTGAAGAGTATTTTTTTAATGCTTTCCAGGTGATTCCTATGTATCTACAAATATGAGAGCCAGTGTTCTAAATGTTTACCTGTCTTTAGTGTCTTCATGATCCATCCTCCTAAGTATCCAAGAATAATGAAACTCACTTGCAAAATATTCTTCAAACACTCCCCATTGCCTACAGCAGTGTTCTCAAACCACAGACTACAGACCAGCAGAATAACTTGGACTGCGTACTAAAATACAGATTCCCACTTCAGATGTACTGAATCAGAATGGAGGATGAGGGCAACATACATTTTTAATAGTCATATCAGATGATGTCAATGAATCTTAAATCTGAGAACCACTGATCTCCAAAAGTCAAATCCATTAGCATGTAAAAATATGCTTCGTATTACAGTCCCTGTCTGTCTTTCCAGATCTATTTTGCTGAACCCTCTCCACCTTGCTTTCTTCCCAACACCTTATGCTCTGACAATTCCAAATTTGCTTTTCAACCTGTTGCACCATCCACCTGAAATATCCCTAAGCAAGTCACTTAACTTCCCTGAGCCTGTTTCCTCATCTGTAAAATGGGGATTATAATATGCATCCTCAGGGTTGTCTGATGATTAACCAAAATATTATATTTGAAATAGCTCTGGGCCTGGTCCAAAGTAAATGCTTAATACTCATTCATTCACTAATTCCAGAACTTGCAAAGGTAGAGTGTCTGGAATGTGCTAAATATGCTAAAGAAGTATTGACTGCAGAGCCATGGCCTGAACCCAGCAATGACAATCCTACTACACCGGAGTAAGCATATTTGCAATATGAAAAAAAGTGGGGGGAGAAATTGCCACACTCTTAGGATTTTGCAGGCCACCCATCAAATGAACTAAAAAATAAAATAATCCCTCAAAAAATGGGATGCCTGATCTCCTTAGCTCCAAGGCAGCTTATTCAAGAGTGAAGTTTTAAGACTGAATAAATAAATGCCCATATTAAACACTGGGTTAAATTCAGTCTCTGGCCTAAAGGTCCTTGCAATCTGAAGGAAATAGCATACAAAGATGGACACATGCACAAGGAGGAATTATAAAGTTATTTTTAAAGCTTTGTGATTTTCTCACTGTATCCAATATTTTTGACTGATAAGCAAAAGGAGGGAAAAAATGGCAAGGGGAAATTTTCTCCTGGCCCATATGCATCCCTAATATTTATTTAGTTTTCATCTGACTCTTATTAACACTAATTTGTTACTATATCTATTGTTTTATATGCCCCTAATAAATTCCTGTTAATCATAGTGGTGTTGATGAGGATGATGATGAGAGTTGACAGGTTTTGAGCATTTACTAGGTGCTAAGAATTTGGCTAAGTGCTTTAAATATGCTATATGATCTATAGAACATCAGTTGGAGATAAATATTATCTCCATGTTTTCAGAAGAGAAAAGGGAAACAAAGATAAGCTATTTAAGGTCCTTCTGCTATCCCTATGGATCAAGGATCTGAAGTAATATCTCTTTAGCACAAAGGCCCAAGCTCTTAACTACAATAAAATCTGTCTCACCTCTAATAATAATGGTTAAACTGCTTGAGGAATAGACAACTGATAATCACAGGAGGAAATCTACTGTTTAACATGTGAAGACCCAACGTTTGCCAAAAGGCCATAGATCTGCGCACTGGCCTGCTTTGGTTATAATTACCAGCATGTTTGGGATCCTTCTGATACTAGAAGAACCTCAAAATTCCTTCAACAGCCTTTCATATAGTCTGTTCAGAAGAAAGGCAGTTCTCGTTATTTTCTAGGGTATATTCTTAAATTGGATTCAGAGGTTGGTTTGGAGCTGCTCAAGAACAGGAGTTAGCTGCAGCTGGTGATAGCTTGGTTTTTCTCTGTAGTAATAGATGAATAATCATATATAAATTCTTTAAATTCTGCAGACCGCTTTATGGCAAGAATATCAAATTTTGCTTGTTTTGTCTTGCATTTTATGCCACTCTTCTCTGAGAAGTTCATTGCCATAAAAATGGCTATAGAACTGAAAATTTTTTCATATAAATTAATTTGAAAGAATTTTGTTTACCTTCACTATTTATTTAAGATACTGTACTAGGAAGTACAAGATGACTGTGATGTGTCACCTGAAGTAACTTAAAATTTAGCAGAGAAATAAAATACCATTAACCATGTCTAATGTGATAATTTCTATAGTGATACTTAAGATAATGTCTGCAATGTTACAAGAAAGAGGATAATTAATTTTTCCCAGAGAAGAAATTTTTAAGATTATTTATAATAACAAAGGAACACTTGTAGAAGAGGTAAAATGGTATGTTATTTTTAGAAGTAGCAGTATAATTATGTCTTGTAAAGATGAGAAAAAAGCATTCTAGGCAGGAGAAAGAGAACGTTTTAGGTTTACTCTGATCATCCAAAGGATAAAACTAGTAACAATGGGCAGATGCTATAGGAGAACAGGAAATCAAAGAGAACCAGCAACACCATTACTAGCATTCAGGCAAAGGTTGATAGCTCGCCACTTGGTAGGAATGTTGCAGAGAAAATTCAAACATCAGATGGTTACTTGAATCAGGTAAGTTCATGATATTTGAAAATCTGACCTTTACTGCTGGATGCTACGCAGCCAAAGAAACAGGCAAAACCCCAAACTTCAAGGAAACACCCAATTTCATGACTCAGACTCATAATGTAGCATAGTAAACTCCTGTTTGGGAAAGATAACTTATATTTGTTGGTCTTTTCTTCCCACTTGTTCTAGAACTATTTGGTTTACTCATAGTCCTATGTGTGTGTTTGTTTGTCATTCATCTAGATGGGAACAATATAATATTCATACTTTAGAAAAAATATACCCATTTTTAAATCCTATTCTAATTATTAAAATCAATTAAAAAAATATTCTATTACTGTTGTCCCTTGAACAATTAGGGGTGCCAACTCCCCCCACGCACAGTCCAAAACATGCATATAACTTCTGACTCCTCAGCAACTTAACTACTAATAGCCTACTGATTAAGACATATTTGGTATGTTATATGTATTGTATATTGTATTCTTACATAAAAGTAAGCTAGCAAAAAGAAAATGTTATTAAGAAAATCATAAGGAAGAGGAATATATTTGCTGTTCATTAACTGGAAGTGGATCATCATAAAGGTCTTCATCCTTGTCATCTTCACACTGAGTAGGCTCAGGAGGAGGAGGTAGAGGAGGGATCAGTCTTGCTGTCTCAGAAGTGGCAGAGGTGGACGCAAATCCACATATAAGTGGACCTGCACAGTTTAAATCTCTTGTTCAAGGATCAACTGTATACTTACCTCTATTTGAATTACAGTTATCTAACTCTTTATACTTTATGTTCTGTCATATATGAGTATCATTAAGGATCCATGACTGTCACAGACTCAATTCCAACCAACCATAATAATAATAACATATTAGTAATTACACATAGTATTATTTTATGTTCAGATTTTTTACTATTTGACATTATGAATCGATTTAAGTTATGAACTTTGTCAGTACTGCCCTGACATTTAAAAACTATCCTTGCTTTCATGAGCTTAACTCCTTTATAAAATCACATTTAAATGATGATAAATGTGTCAGAAGGGCAAAATCCACAAAGAGAAAGGAATGAGGAAAATGACAAGAGATGTCTGCAAATGTTTGAAGGTGGGAAGCAGATAGACTTACGTTCTCCTGGAAGTTAAGTCTGCATTTGTGGAAGAGTGAGGTTGTGGGAAGAGGAAAGAAATAAGCCAATTCATGACTTAGGGCCCTGAAAAACACAGGACTTAGAGACACCATGTTTCAGAAAGATGTAGGTGAAACTAACAGGCAGACTAGTTGAAAATTTTCATTTGAAATAATTAGAGTTCTAGATATTTTCATCTACCCAACAGAGCAGGGTCACTGTGTACCCAGTCCTGGACAGATGCCTGCAGATTTACTCTTAAACCAGAAGAAGTTTGGGCAAAAACATTAGAGCTGAGAGAGCTGTCATGAAAACAAAAAGGGCTAAGTGAAGTTCACATCCTGATGTGTGAGAGCCCCAACCTTTTCTTCCTTTGGCCCTGGAGTGGCAGCCACGTTTGTACTCCTCAGGCCACCATTAGAGGATGCCTCTTTGAGGAAAACAACCTGCCCAAGAGAAAAGACCTAAAGATAACTGTCCTGTCACTTTATAATGAACTCGCTTTATAAGGATCCCAACATCCCCATTTCTGGAGATCCTTTGTGCATCACACTTTAACATAAACAGGCAGTCATGGATCACTAAACATCTGAAAAAGAGATAAAAACAAATAAATGAGGGGAAAAAAGTAAAGTGAAGGAAGCAAAGACAAAAGAAACAAGAAGAAAACTTCAAAAGAAATAATTTTATCGTCTCGAAGGAAAGAGACACATTACCGTGAAATTTCAGGACACTAAGAATAAAAAGAACTAAAAAGCTTTTGGTAAGGGAAACTTAAACTTCTACTGAGAAAAACATTCATATAAAAAGCATTAAGAATTAAATGGCATCAGACATTTTAACAGCAACTCTGGCAATTAGAAGATAATGAAAAAAATAAACCACAATTCTGAGGAAACCTTTTTTAGGAAAATTATTCTTATTCTAAAATTTTCTTTACATCCAGGCTCTCAATCAAGTACAAGAGTAGAAATAAAATTTTTTACAGATGATGAAGGCCTAAATTACATACTACCTGCCATTGGCATCCTTTTCCAAAAAGCTACTGGAGGATATGCTCCACAGAGACAAAGGGGAAAAGAAAGAGTGTTATATGAGGAAAAAAATGCACATATAGTACATTATATAACTTGTTTGTGAAAAATATTTTGATATACCTCTACTATATATCATAATAACAACACTGAATATTGTATTAATCAAACATGATATAACTATCATAAGAAGGGGGTAGAGAAGGTATGGATGAAATAATGAAAAGAGAACTAAATCCTAACTCCCCAAGCAGAAGTCTGAAATAATGTCTAAAATTAAAAAATGAAGAAATAGTCACATTAGCATATTCAGAAATATGGAGTAAATCCTAAAAGAAAGAGTTAAAAAATGTTAAAATTGGTGGGTCTTGGGATAGGACCCAGAGTTGAGATAAGTGGCAGAGGCGACTGCTGTTTTTTATTGAAAGTACTGCAGTAAAATTTTCTACTTACTGCCAATAAAAAAGAAAACTTGACGGTGAGAGACTAGAAAAAAGAAGTTTCTTAACCTCATGAAGTGGCTTTACTAAAGATATTTTAAATAGTTAGTTATATTCTCATTAAAGTTAAGGAAAACTACCTTTACTGTCTCTTTTTCCTTCAAATTGAACTGGAGTTTTTAGTCAATCCCATAAGATAAGGAAAAGAAATAAATATTATAGAGACTGGTAAGAAAGTGATAATCTTTTATCATTTATAGATAGCTGTATTGTCTGTGTAGAAATTCAATAGAAACGCTAATTAAATACTTGGACTAATTAAGATAGTTCACCAAGATTTCTGGATAAAATGTCAGCACACTGAGGATTTTTCTTTCTTCAGGGCCTTACCATTTGCTATTTCTTCTGTCAGGGAAGATCTTTCCCCAAGATATTTGAGTTTTTATAGTAAAAACTTGGAAACATCATAGTTGTTCATTTATAGGTTAACTCATAAGTCCTGCAATGCTCATGTGCTAGAATATTATTCAATGCTAAAATAAATGACATTAATCAATAAAGATCTCAAACCTATAATATTGAGTAAAAGAAAAGCAAACAGCACAGCATTATGTATGATATGATACCAATTATGTAAATTTAAAAATATAAACAAAACAGCTCAATATATTGTTGATGACTATATTTGTGGCAAAAGGTAAAATCATGGACTGAATTCACATTGGGAAAGGAAAGGAAGACTTAAGAGGAGAATATAAAGGACTTTAACATTATAATAGCTCTATAATATTATCTATTTAGTTTTTTTAAAAAATTTATTTATTTATTTTTTAATTTTTTTTATTTCAGCATATTATAGGGGTACAAATGTTTAGGCTATGTACATTGTCTTTGCCCCACCTGAATCAGAGCTTCAAGCACGTCCATCCCCCAGACGGTGCACACCGCACCCATTAGGTGTGTATACACCCATCCCCTCCTTCCTCCTTCCACCTACAAGACACCCGGAGAATGTTATTGCTGTATGTGCACTTAAGTGTTGATCAGTTACTACCAATATTCTTAATCAAATATTACTAAATGTTAATATTTATTCATTTTGGAATGGCATATACATAGGTATTATAAAGTGTCCTTTATACCTGTTTTATGTGCTTAGGTGCAGTGTGGCTTAGGTTTTCTTTTTGGGGGAGAGAGGGCTTCAAAATTTAAAGTAAAGGAAAAAGCAGGGTAACAAAAACAGAATCCTATTCTCAGGAACAAGAGTAGGAGAAAATATACATAAGGCAAAGAAGTGGACATTAGATAGGAGAACTGGTTAGACAGATAAAAACCAATAGAGACCTGGACTAAGACGCAAATGTTTGAGAATCATTTTAAGGCAATTTTTTCTACAATTGCAATACCCTTGTAGTTAGCATGGTTTTATCACCTACCAATTTATCTCGATCCATCAAAACATGGCATAATGGAATGTTCTAGGCTCTTCATTTCTTGGAATTGACCTTGAGATTTTGAACAGGGACACAACTCTGAAAATTAAACGCAATTACAAACTGTTTATTGGTTAACGGCATGGGCTTTGAAGCCCCAGAGCCTGCAGGATGAATCCAGCTCTGCCACTTCATGGCTGGGCAATTCTGAGATAGCTTTTGCCTTTTCTATGCCTTCGTTGCATCATGTAATAATAATGTTAGTATTGGAGCTCATCATAATGATATTATTCTATGAGGGTAATAGTATTTTCCATTTTATAGTATTGTTGCAAAAATTAAATTTGATTATGCTTTTAAAGCTTCTAGCACAGTGCCTTGCTCAAAGATGATAGCCCAATAAAATAGCAGCTATTGTTATTATTTCACTGCGTTTAGTGAAACCATTGTCCTGTCTTACACTGTAACATGTCTGATTGTTATGTAATCTGATAAGATGATCAATTTAAGCAGGCAATGCTATTGAAAATAATATGGGGCCATTGATTTGTGTACGCTCATTTGTGTATGTGTGTGACTGGTGCATGGGATTGCCTGACCAGAACTCCTATTCCTAAGAGTTTCTCCTCTTAATCACAAATGTGCGCTCAATCTACAAGATTGCAGAGGGAGGTGTCATGTCGCAACAAGGTGACTCCACCTGTGTCCATAGCTGAATGGCTGATCAAAGTCATATAAGGAACAGTGTGGAAAGAAGAGAAGAAAGAAGCAGACGTTCACAGAACAGAGAACCCAAATTGGATGGATTTTGAGTCCCTAACCTCAATTTGTTCCTTAGGTTCAGCTGCATTCTCATGTTTGAATTCCATGTGAGACCCATGTTCCTATATTAATTCATGTTTTTGTTTATACCATTTGGAGTTGAGTTTCTGTTACATATCACCCAAAGAGTTCTGATTAATAAAATATGAATGCAACATTGACAAATATAGTTACTTTCCCACTTGCCCATGGCTGCCAAGCAATGAGGCTTACCACTAAGGAAAAGAGATAGATAAAACTATATAATTTATTTGCAAAGCTATATTATATACTCATCTCATCAGTGAAAAATAATCACCACCAATCTAAAGAATTAGGAGCTTAGGAGAAGATTCAGAAAGTTAACCAACTGAGGGATTGAGGTATGTTTCTGTGGATCATCATCTCACTCAATTCTGTTTATTTAGACATCATAAAGCCACTTACAAAATAAGACAGAGTTCTTCTAGATTGAAAAAAAGGTAACAGAGAAATGACATGACTTGGCCTAAATACAGTTAAATAATACAAGGAGACAGAATGCAAATGAATATATTTTGTGTGTGGAATAGATATGCTGCTAATTGCATTCACTTATTATCATAGAAATGACATGTTTTCAGCTTTAGTTATATGCCGCCACAGTTAATAATTGAAACACAAACACATGAAACAGTAATTTAGTGACAGACTTTGTAATTACAAAAGTATAGTAAGGGTTTGTTTTGTAAACATATGTGAAACTCCTTTGTACATGGTGTAATTAGCATGAGCATAAAAATATAAGAAAAGCTTAAAGAAGAAATTCAGCCGTAGTTTTACTAAAGCAATGGTCAAAATAAATACATGCAAGACTCCATGGACTCAAAGGTTTTCAAATGTTCTTGCTTGGGACATATGAATTGGTTAAAATGTTTTAAAAACAACAGGTATGTTTTAAAATATTCACATATTTACTTTATAAATAAAAGATACGATTCTGTATGTTGAATGGTCATGTAGTACAATCCCAGACTGTATATTAGCTCCTCTGGTGGGGTTGGCAGTGCTACATGGTGGCTAACTCAGACATTGCTTTTAAATTCTTGCTCTGCCATGAACTCTGTTTGATCATGGCCAAGGTCCTTACTGTCCATAAGCCTGCGTTTCCTCACTTATAAAGTAAAAATAAGTGACTAGTAAGATTATTCCAGATAATGCATATCTTTCAGAAAACCTGTTACATTGGTTCCCACAAATATATTAGGTACTCAATAAATAGTAGTTATTATGAGACACAAATGTTCCTTCTGGATACATATATCTGTAGGCTAGAGGAAACAGGTTGTTTTTGCTTAACTAATTTGTAATTGTAATACATTTTGTTACCAAAGCCAGCTGATTTTTTGTCCTTGTAAACTCAAATAATCAAGGGGCACATGTCATGAAATTTAACTCTGTTAGGCTCCATGTCCATGCTAAGCATCTTATAAACCATCTCACTAAATTTTCAAAACAACTCCATCAAATAACCATTATTTCCCTGAAGACAATAAGACTCAGAAAAGCCAGATAACTTATCCATAATCAAACATAGTAACCAATGGAGCCCAAACTCAAAACCAGGTAATTTGAAAACCAAACTATTATAAAAATTGATTCTATCCATTTTATGCTAGCTTTACTCACTTCAGTAGCATATTAATATGCCAGATCATTCAAAAACATAAATTTATTTTCATATAAAATAATATGGTCTGGGGTAGTGAGATATGCCCTAAAAAATAACAGAAAGAAAGAACAAGAGAGAGGAAAAT
The DNA here is from genome assembly GCA_963574885.1 of Lepilemur ruficaudatus. NCBI lineage: Eukaryota > Metazoa > Chordata > Mammalia > Primates > Lepilemuridae > Lepilemur > Lepilemur ruficaudatus. Next base: position 128,359 of record CAUYRT010032796.1, read on the forward strand.
TCAAGGAAATAATGGGAATTTGAAGATGGGAAAAAGTACAATTTGGTACTTAGGGTTGCCCTCATATTCTGTGGCTCAAATAATGTGTGGCTGTATTTCTTAAACAAAAAAAAAAAAAAGGAAAAAAGAAAAGAAACAAGCTTAAGCTTAGTCCTGCAGTGACCTCCAGGTTTATAGTTAAGAAAATAGAGGATGGGGTGAAATTCAATTAGACCAGCAACTCACAGATCTGCGCTTGCTGCAAGGGAAGAGTGAAAGTTGCATTCTGCTCTTCCTGGTCTAGGCCACTGAACCCCAAAAGAAAGCCTAATAAACACACAAATCAAGGTAACACCAGCCTGTGAACCATACGTGGGTTACCTCAGCATGAGAACAGAGAAAAGGAAAAACATCAAGAAAGGTAGATAATTTTACAGCTAATCCAAGCAGAGCACATTTTTTTTTCCACAGAGATGAATACTTGCAAAGGAATATTTGGGGAACCTGAAAAACCCTTCATTTCTTTGGTGGGCACATGCATACAACTTAATGTGAAAAGCACAGAAATCCCTATCTCCCAGCTCTACATTTCCGAACGTGCTCAACAAAGAGTGCACTCAGATGAAACATCAGTTAGCTTTTCTTTCATTGGGAATGTGCTTATTAACTGATGTTCAAATAGTTTGTAGACATAACAGTCCCGGGAGTGAATGTGGCTTTATATTTATAAAGTAACCATTTGTTGTTATTTATAGTTCTTTTAATTTTCACCTTTTTACATTTAAATTTTCTCCCAAAGGTTATGATTAAAATAGGCACTACTTAAGAGAGGAAAAACTCCCTTTAATGTGCATTTTTTTCATACAGGTTTTCAGGCTTCAGAAAGAATCCAACGGTGCCCAATTTGTTCCTTTGTCAATTTCATGAACATCTCTAATTTGTTTCCAAGAAAAACAATCGTGGTATCATTATGCAAAACTAAGAGAGAAGCCTCTTTTAGCAGAGGTCATCATTCTAAACAGATGTTTTTTCTTTCATCTGTTGACTAAATTACTCAAATAAGAGAAGTAAAGGGAACTAACATTTATTCAAAGTGTTAACAGTACAAGACTCTCTGCTGGCTGATAGAAGTTTATTTTCATATGTAATTCTTACACTAGTAATGCTGGAACTTTTACAAGGAGCTGCCTAGCAGAGTGGTTAAGGAATGACTTTAATGTCATACACATTTGGATCTGCATCAGAACTCTGCCACTGATCAGCCATATAATCTTGCACAGTTTACTTAAACTCTTTGTGCCTCAATTTCCTTATTTTAAAAATATATATTAGCGTATGTGGTAAAAACTTACTATAAAAATTAAAGAATATAGGTAGAGTTTTAGCACAGTGCCTAATAGGCTTACTATCACTACTTTCACTTCTCAGAGATATAACTGAGGCACAACACCCAGACAGTAAGTAGCAGAGATATTTGAAACTGGGTCTTCTTTACTCTAAAAACTAATGCTCTTCTCAGTATACTGCAATAGGATGAATGGTGACTAAGTGGAATGTTGTAAAATATAATAGAGAAGAACAATGTTCATCAGACTAGAGAAATGATATTGAGTCTTTTTCCTAGAAATTAACATGCCAAGTGCAAAATAGTCTCATCAGGATGTTGTTGCAAATATTAGGAATTTTTTCAAATAGTCATGTTTCCAAAAGTACTTGAGTACACAAAAAAAGACCTCAACCACTGATGAGAAGACTTTCTAACAGAAAGTGAAGAGTCTAAGACAGAAATAACAGTCCTCTCATGCACTCCCATTGAACACCCATTCCATTCTACTGGAGGAGAAAATATCTCATCCTTTACCAACTCAGTATCAGTCATGGAAACAGCTGGTAGTGTTCAATGCTCCCCTAATATGCCAACACACACACACACACACACACATACAGACAAACACACACAACTTAAAAAGTCCAGTCTTAATGGAGAAGCCAGATCTAGTAAAAGACGGTATTCTCCATCATGGTCTGCACACAATCCATGTTGTAGTAACTTTCAAGCATCTCCTCCTGCTTTTTCAGCCTTTATTACAACCAAAAAGCATGCATTGAGATAAACCACAAATAGGCCATTGAGAATTAGCAGTAGCATTTGTGGAAAGACTAATGTTGCCTGTATATTATATTGTCTAAAGAAATTTTTGTTTTTAGAAATTAAATGCAGACATTTAGAAATCAATGCAATTTTTTAAAAAATCATCTGGCTATTTTTCAAAATAATACCTCTACCTTCACAGAGCTCACCCTAGGTCCACACACACCAGCAGCACCCTCTACTGTCTAGCAACAACACTGTGAAAGGCGGGTTGGTCACATTTTTTGGAAGCCACAAATCAGTTGTGGCTTTTCAAATGAAAGCATTTTATCAAGCCATAATTTTGATGATATAAGTGTGGGTGCATGCGTGTGTGTGTGTGTGTGTGTGTGTATGTGTATATGACAAATAGCAATGAAACAAAGTATCTACCAGTTGGCAATCAATAGTCCATGCTGAAAGAAGAGATTTCAAAATAAAGAAGAGAGTTAAGGGGGAAGGAAATGGGGTAGCCAACTTCCAAGATGCCCTCAATGATCTCTGCCTCCTGGTATCCCCGTCCTCATGTTGTCTCCTCCCATATTGTGCCAGGGTTGGTCTGTGTGAGCAATAGAACACAGCAGAGTAACTGTCGTTTTCAATATTGGGTTAGGGAAGACACTGTGGCTTCTATCTTCTTGGTGATCTCTCTCTCGCTCTCTCTCAGGTCACTTGATTTGAGGAAAGCCATGCTGTGATCAGCCCTACAGAGAGGTCCATTGAGCAAAGTGCCGAAGCCTCACACTGACAGACA
>CAUYRT010032797.1:0-59648 GCA_963574885.1 Lepilemur ruficaudatus
GAGTCGGGGCCAGAGCCTTAGAGTCTGCATTTCTAGTGTCTCTCAGATATTAATGTTACTGGTTAATCCATGTGCCACCCATTATGCAGCAAGGCGCTAGAACACCCCACCTCTGCTGCCAACATATCTCTGGAAGTGCCAGCTCTCATCACAAAAATCTGAAATTAACAATGGGGGAATAAATTTCTCCAAGTTCTCAACACACAGAAACATGTTATCTTTGTATCTTCTTTTTTTTTTCATTTTATAAAATTTAAATTTAAATTTTTTTATTTCAGAATATTATGGGGGTACAAACACTTTGGTTGCATATATTGCCTTTGCACCACCCAAGTCAGAGCTACAAGCATGCCCATCTCCCAGAAAGTGCACACCACACCCAGTAGGTGTGAATTTACCCATCCCCTTCGCTCCTCTACCTGCCCAACACCTGATGAATTTTACTTCCTATGTGCACGTGTTGATCAATTAATTTATCTTTATACCTTCTTTAAAGGAAAACATAGGATAGACTGTTGCTTTGATAAACAAGTTAATTTCCTATTCTTGTTTTAAGCACATACACATTTAAGTATCTATTAGTAAAATGTCACTAGGGTTTTTGCTTTTTCTTCTATCCTTAACCAGCAGGTTTCTATAGTATATTATCTGATGGCATAATGAAAAGCTAAAATTTCTAAAGTCAAAATTAAAGTTAGGTTTGACTTTTGCATGATAGTTTTAAATGAGTTTTCCAGCTCAATCTTGAGTTTCAATTCACTCTTTATGACAACCCAGGCTGTGCTTTTATCCTAATCATTTGATTCCTTTTACACCTATGGGAAAACCAAATCCTGGCTTACCTCATACTCTCCCTCCAAAGCAACTAACGAAGTTCTGATTATAGGTTTTGGCATTTTGTCAATGTCAAGGTGTGCCAGGAAGAGAAGCAGATACAAAGATGACAGATAGATGAAGTATCTCTGATGGAAAACATCCCTTGGTGAAGAAGCTGGTAGTACAATACAAATTAGTTTAAGCACAAAAATCTAAAGACCGACCACCAATACTAAGTGGAAGTAATTATAATCTCTTGCAAAGAGGACTATCATAGAAAGAAAGGAATACATACATTTGGTACTATGACAAATATTCAAAATGGCACTTTACATTTTTATAAGCTATACTTGGAAACAAAGTTATGCTCAGGCATCTATTACACAATTGTGTAGGAATCAGAGTTTTACAAATGCAGGATCCTCTATTTTCTGAAAAAATAAAAGGAAAATATTCTCACACAAAAGCCTCATTATAAATATTCAGAGAACCAAAATGCCACATACCCTAGTAATACGTGTCTGGCTTGATAAAATATCAAAGCTATGCAAAAAGTTAAAAAATGTAAAGGCAGGACCAGGTCTTTTTTCTAAATAAAATACCTAGTTTTAAACTGATTTAGGTAAGTTGCGGACATTTTAAACAAAGAAATTAAGGCTGCATATGTTTATACTGCTGACAAATTCTAACCTACTTGGAATAGTCAGCAAGGTTAATGTCAAGGCTATAACTTCAGAGACTACCATCTCCAAATATACAGTTTCTACCTGGTATGAAATTTAGAATGTCTTATCAATTCACTATCCTGATTATATCACAAAAAGTGTTAGATGACCACACTTAGATCATTGACATGATGCTGATAATAACTACATTATTTCATTCAAACAATTGATAAATTCAGAAGAGGAAAAAAGTCTTCAAAACTTTTAAAGTTCCATTGAACAAAAATACTAAGTTGTGCCAGTCCATGCCTTGAATATACTTATAAACAATTTGTCACCAGAAGTACAGGAGTTACCTTTAGAGAACACATCAATAATTCAGTCTGCTTCCCAAGAGGGGCAATGGAGAGAATCTTGCTCCCTTTCCATAGTTTATTGAACTTACCCCATGCGATGGATAAGAGATCCAGCCCAGCTCCCCTTGAATTGTTTTTGAATCCAGCAGATTGACTAAAAAGAAACACAAATACACACACACAGTTAATAATAATGAATTATTTCTATTTGCTTATGTGAAGTTAACGTTGTCTGTTATTGTTGATATTGCTCAAAAAACATGACACTGCAATTTTTATTTTAACTGTATAATGAGTATTAAAATAAGGGAATTACAAAAACACAGGAAAGTTAAGAGATCAAAAGTTTCTGTGGCCTTTTAAACTTTATGTTTGTTTACAAGGATAAGTTAATATTCAATATATTGATAATTTCTGACAGAATAATTATAGGTCTAAAGAGGACACAAAAAATGTAAAATAAGAAACAACACTAATGCTAACAGATATCAAAGTAACAACAAAGACCATTAAATTTGATAAACTTACATATGATTCTACAGTGAATTAATGTCTTAAATATGCTTCCATAATGAATCAATATCTGTGCATATCTGATATGGCATCTTCATATTGTTCCTAGCTAATACCAAACATGTTATTCTGCTTTGTTATTTTTAATAATGTATAAATTATCTTCTTATGCATAACAAACAAAATGCTTAACTATCAATTTGGGGAGACACCAAAGCAAAAATATGTTTTATATTAATATAGTATTTCCTGTGTAAATCTTTACTTGTTTAAAGAAGATATTGTTAGCCAAAAGCTTTAGTTATTTTATTCAGAACATTGTGCCAGCTATTGACAAGACTGACTCCTAATCTATATTTATGGATGAAAAGTAAAATATAACATGCATGTGGTTGTCTTTTGAATATATTATTAAAAGATAAAGGCAAATTATTTAGTTTCAACACAAAGTATTCACTTGTTACGTATTAGAAAATAAAATATAAAAAGGCACTTCAAATATAGTTAATAATTAATAACAAACACTTTGATTGTCAATGTAATCTGTCAAATAAGAGAAACTATGGTTTTACCTCATCCTTCTTCTGTATTGAAAAACAATCTCATGATTGACTAATGGAAAATATAAAGAAGGGTTACATAAACTAAACATGCATTATTAACATGAACCAGAGTAGGTAAATCAATAAATATAATAAGAGAATTATTTACAGGGGTTCATATACACACAAATCAAAACATAATGTAAATGCATACACTGTACAACATGTTCATGTGTAGTCAATAAAGTGTTTCCTTATACTTATGAAGCACCATCCTTTCTTTAATATTCTCAACTAGATTTTTTTAAAAAGGAAATATTAATCACATAAAATGTTAAGAAAAGGAAATAATATGTTTGATAGACATTAAAAATCTAAATTTTTTAGCACTACAAAAATTTTAAGAAAAGTTATTTAGTTACCTGGTTAGATGATAAATACATTAGGTAGGTATAAGAAAGTCCCTTGATCATTACAATTTAAAAGAGATACATTTCTCAAAGTTAGATTGTTCAACTTTTGCTGGTGAAAGAAAAATACATAAACTTAGCCTATTACATTAGAATTCTTTTTTTTTTTTTTTTGAGACAGAGTCTCACTCTGTTGCCTAGGCTAGAGTGCCATGGCATCAGCCTAGCTCACAGCAACCTCAAACTCCTGGGCTCAAGCAATCCTTCTGCTTCAGCCTCCCAAGTAGCTGGGACTACAGGTATGTGCCACCATGCCCGGCTAATTTTTTATATGTATTTTTAGTTGACCAATTAATTTCTTTCTATTGTAGTAGAGACAGGGTCTCACTCTTGCTCAGGCTGGTCTTGAACTCCTGACCTTGAGCGATCCTCCCTGCCTCAGCCTCTCAGAGTGCTAGGATTATAAGAGTGAGCCACCACGCCTGACCTACATTAGAATTCTTTAAAGATTAAAGATTTTTCTCACAATAAGTTAGTCCCAATGAGAAGTAATTATATTTAGATAAAAGAAGAAGATACCCATGCATGGATTACATAGTGAAATTTTCATAATTGAATTATTTCCCAGGATATGTGGAAATGAACAGTATGCTTAATTATATTGTAATTATCTCTCAAAAATGATAAAAGAAATCTTTACCAATTAATCAATGTTACAGATTATATTTTGGCTCAGTGTTAGAAAGTTGTTGAAAATATGAGAATACACCCTCACCTTTAAAATATATTACCAATATTCATTCTGATAAAGACATAACTAGTTCAATTATTGGTTACATCACAGTAATTATTTGATATCTCTTAGCTTTACATAGTATTTGCATAGTAGAATTTACTTTGCCAGTTTTCATAAGTAATTAGGTTACATTCACAATGTCCTTAGGGGTCTAAATGGCTCAATGTATCATAATGTGTGAGTAATAATTGCATATGTACTAAATGATGGTTACGTCTTACTCCACCTGCTAAGATGAATAGTTTTTCAATATTAATAACCAGAGAAAAAAGTATTTGAGGCAAAAATGATACAATTAATACATTGTTTCCATTTAGTAAATAACTCATTAGAATGTATTAATAAGCTGTTATCTAAAGATCTAAATACCCTTTTCTCTGATGAGAATGAGAATGATGGGGAAAAGGACTGGACTAATCCCATCAGCATTTGGTTTCTACTCAAAGGAGAACAGCAAAGTCAAAAAGAATTATACAATACAGTCAAGTGAAATAAGTGTAGTAGGTTAATTAAATTCATTGCATTTACTTAGAAATTGAATTTTTAATGTACTTAATTTAGCATAAGGAGAAAAACACAATTAGCAGCATTACCCCTGATCCTGATTCTGTTATCTATCAAATGTCATTATATCTGCCCTGGTTATTTCACAATGTTGCTGTGATTATCAAATAATATAAATGTATTTAAAATCACCATGAGCGGTTATACAAACTCAGTGTTCTTATACAATTAATATATTATTTAACAACAGTTCCATGTTGGCTTCTGAATTGTATTTATAATCAACTTCAATATGTGTCCTAGTAGAAAAGAATAGTTCACAGCAAAACACTTTTTAAAAGCATTTATTTAGGGTTTATAAGGTGACTTTTGTTTGTAGCCAAATAAGAATTAACCAAATATAAGAATTCTAAACACTTTAAAGTGAATGATTGCTAAATTGAAATTTCCCAGAACACAAAATTCAAGTCTCCCATGTTCTATTATATGGCAGCCTTAGTATAACATAATTAAAATAAGAAGAGAAAGTCAACAGATTTTGAAAGTTAATCTTTGAGTGATTTCTCTGGATACATTGACTAAATCTAACATGCAATACATCCTAAATCCCACACTGACATGAAAAAGAGCCTTGCTTACTGACACTTTCCCCCTCAAAACACTGTAGACCTGATCATTTCCTCTCAATTCATGACAATATTCAAATGCTAGGGCAGATAGGATAGGCTGATGAAGCACGATGTACAAATAGCATAATAGTGCAGTTTGAGATTTAATGACAACTTGCAATTTGGTGTGACACTGGATACATGTTATTTCATTAATTTCAGAATACTTTCAATTCAAAGAGTTGTATGGCATCTATTAGCTTTTCAAATGAAAGTGATTTAAATTGGAAATGTTTTTAAATGTTATGATTCTATTTAAGTTGATGTGTAAATGGGTGGAGTTTCTGGGGCAAAATTGTATTTGGAAATTACTATTCTATGTCTAGATGGATATGGTTATGGGTTTCTTTTACATGCTTTACTGTCTCAAGTCTTACTGCTTTTGAATAGAGATGTATGTATAGGAGAATGGGCTTATGTTCATGAGAAAAGGAAGGCAATCAATCCTTACTTGGACTCTTTATTTTTTTAATTTTTTTTTATTTTTAAGCTTATGTAGTTTCCTTTATTTATTTAATTATTTATTTTTTATTTCATCATATTATGGGGCTACAAACATTTAGGATACACATATTGAATTTGTCCCACCCAAGTCAGAGCTTCAAGGATGTCCATCTCCCAGACAGTGCACACTGCATCCATTAGGTGTGAATATGCTCATCTCCTTCACTCCCCTCCCAACTGCCCAACACCAATGAATGTTACTACTCTATGTGCACATAAGCATTGCTCAGTTAATATTAATTTGATGGCGAGCACACATGGTGCTTGTTTTTCCATTCTTATGATACTTCACTTAGTAGAATGGGTTCCAGCTCTATCCAAGATAATACAAGAGGTTTTGGATCACCATTGTTTTTGTGGCTGAGTAGAGCTCCATAATATACATATGCCATTTTATTAATCCACGCATGTATTGATGAACACTTAGGTTGTTTCAACATCTTTGCAATTGTAAATTGCATTACAATAAACATTCTAGTACAGATATCTTTTTTATAGAATGTCTTTTTTTTTCCACTGGGTAGATGTCCAGTAATGGGATTGCTGAATAAAATGGTAGTTCTACTTGTAGCTCTTTAAGGTATCTCCATATTGCTTTCCATAGAGGTTGCAATAGTTTGCAGTCCCACCAGCAGTATATGAGTGTTCCTATCTCTCCACATCCACACCAACATTTATTGTTTTGGGACTTTCTGATAAAGGACATTCCCACTGGATTTAAGTGATATCTCATTGTGGTTTTGATTTGCATTTCCCTGATGATTAGAAACGTTGAGCATTTTTTCATGTTTCTTGGCCTTCAGTCTATCTTCTTTCAAAAAGTTTCTGTTCATGTCCTTAGTCCACTTTTTAATGGGGCTGTTTGATTTTTCTTGCTGATTTTCCTGAGTTCTATACAGATTCTAGTTATCAACCCTTATAGGATGTGTAGCATGTGCATATTTTCTCTTATTCTGTATGTTGTCTGCTTGCTCTTGAGATAGTTTCCTTGGCTGTGAAGAAGCTTTTTAATTTGATCAGGTGCCATTTATTTATTTTTGCTGTTGCTGTCATTGCCTTTGGAGTCTTCTTCATAAATTTTTTCCTAGGCCAATGTCTGTAAGAGTTTTTCTTGCATTTTCTTCTAGAATTCTTACGGTTTCATGCCTTAGGTTTGAGTCTATTATCCACTGTGAGTTGATTTTTGTGGGAGGTGAGAGGTATGGGTCCTGTTTCAGTCTTCTCCATGTGGCTATCCAATTTTCTCAGTACCATTTATTGAATAAGGCTTTTTCCCTAGTGTATGTTTTTGTCTGCTTTGTCAAAGATTAGATGACTATATGAGGATGGTTTTAACTATGGGTTCTTAATTTTTTTATTCCGTTGATCTATGTCTTTGTTCTTGTGCCAGTGCTATGCTGTTTAGTTACAATAGTCTTGTGGTATAACTTGAAGGCTTGCAAACTGATGCCTCCCAATTTGTTCTTTTGCTTAAGATTGCTTTTGTTATATGGGGTCTTCTCTGATTCCATATGAAGCATAGAATTATTTTTTTCTGAATCTGCAAAAAAATGATGTTGGTATTTTAATAGGGATTGTGTTGAATCTGTAGATCACTTTGGGTAGTATAGACATTTTACCAATGTTGCTTCTGCCAACCCAAGAGCATGGTATGCTTTTCCACTGGTTTACGTTCTCTGCTATTTCCTTCCTCAGCATTTCATAGTTCTCCTGGTAGAGGTCTTTTACCTCCTTAGTTAAATATATTCCTAGGTATTTTAATTTCTTTGTTGCTATCGTGAAGGGTACTGAGTCTTTGATTTGGCTCTCAGCTTGTTAGACTATAGGAATGCTACTGATTTTTGTACATTGATTTTGTAACCTGAGACTTTCCTGAGTTTGTTTATCAATTCCAATAGTCACATGGAAGAATCTTCTGGGTGTCTAGATATAATACTATCAGCAAAGAGTGATAGTTTGACCTCTTCTGCCCCCATTTGGGCACCCTTGATTTCCTTCTCTTGTCTGATTGCACTGACTAATACTTTCAACACTATGTTGAATGGAAGTGGTGATAGAGGGCACCCTTTGCTCATTCCAGCTCTAAGCAGGGATGCTTTCAAGTTTTTACTCATTCAGTATAATGTTGGCTGTGGGTTTGTCATATATGGCTTTTATCATTTTTAGGTATGTCCCATCTATGCCTATTTTGTTAAGTATTCTTATAAAAGGGTGTTGAATTTTGTCAAATGCTTTTTCTGTGTCTATTGAGAGGATCATATGGTCTTTATTTTTACTTCTAATTATGTGTTGAATTACATTTATATATCTGTGTATGTTGAACCATTCCTGCATCTCTTAGATGAAGCCCAGTTGGTCTTGATGGATTATTTTTTGATAAGCACCTGAATTTGATTTGCTAGGATTTTGCTGATAATTTTTGCATCTATATTCATAAGGGATATTGGTCTGTAGTTTTCTTTTGTGTTGCGTCCTTTCCCGGTTTTGGTATGACGATGATGTTAGCTTCATAAAACGTGTTGGGGAGGATACCTTTGCTTTCAATGTTGTATAATAATTTCTGCAAGATAGGCACCAGTTCCTCTTTGTAGATCTGGTAAAATTTGGGCACGAAACCATGTGGTCCAGAACTTTTCTTTTTAGGAAGTTTTCTTATTGCCGTTTCAATTTTGGTACTTGATATTGGCATGTGTAGGAATTCTGTTTCTTCCTGATTCAGCCCAAGGAGGCTGTGTGTTTCTAAGAATTTGTCCATTTTCTTCATGTTTTCAAGTTTATGTGCCTAGAGATTTTACAGTATTTATAGATGATATTTGGTATTTCTGTGGTATCAATTTTAATTTTTCCTTTTTCATTCCGGATTGAGTTTATTAGAGTCCTTTCATTTCTGCCTCTTATTAATATAGCAAGAGGCATGTCAATTTTCTTTATTTTTTCAAAAAATCAACTTTTTGTTTTATTAATCTTCCCTGTAGGTTTTTTTTTTTTATCAATTTCATTTAGTTCTGCTCTGATCTTCTTATTTCTTTTCTTCTGCTGGGTTTGGGGTTGGCTTGCTCATCCTTTTCCAGTTCTTTGAGATCATTGATTAGATTGTTGATTTGTGATATTTCTGTCTTTTGGACATAAGCATTTATCAATATAAACTTTCCTCTAGGACTGCTTTAGCTGGGTTCCACAGATTTTGATAACTTGTGTTTCCTCTATCATTTAGTTCAAAGAATGTTTTGATTTCCATCTTAATTTTGTCCTTAAGGCAATAATCATTCAGCAAAAGGTTGTTTAGTTTTCATGACTTTGCATGGAGATGAGAGTTTCTTTTGTATTTGATTTTTAATTCTATTCCACTGATGTCTGAGAAGATGTATAGTATAATTTCTATATTTTAAAAATTGTTGAGACATGCTTTGTGGCCTAGGATATGGTCATTCTTAGAGAATGTCCCATGAGCTCATGAGAAAAATATATATTCATTAGTTTGGGGGTAGAATGTTCTGTAAATGTCAGTCAGGCCTATTGTTTTAGAGTCAGTTTAAATCCATTGTCTCTTTGTTTATTTTCTATTTGGAGTTTATTTTCTGTTCTGTCAGAGGAGTGTTAAAGTCTCTGGCTATTTCGGTGCTGCTGTTTATCATTTTGTTTAGATCAAATAGGATTTGTTTTATAAATCTGGGTGCACCTGGGTTAGGGACAAAATAGTTAGAATTGTTATGTCTTCTTGTTAATTATACCATTCACCATTATATAGTGACCCTCTTTGTCCTTCATTACTTTTGTTGATATGAAGACTAAGTTATCTGAAATTGGAACTGCTACAGCAGCTTATTTTGGCATCCATTTCCATGAAATATTGTTTTCCATCCCTTCACCTTGAGTCTAAATACATCCTGTGGGTTAGTTGTATTTCCTGAAGACAACAGATACTTGGCTTTTGTATATTTATCCATTCGGCCAGCCTATGTCTCTTTAGTAGGCACTTCAAGCCATTCACATTTATTGAAAGAATTGATAAGTTTGCAGATTTCTATTCATCCTGTTGAGTCAAACTTTGTTGCTTTGTTTCTCTCTTGAGCCATTGTGGTATCTGGCCTTTGACCCTTAGTTTTTGGATAATTTTACACTGGTGAGTGTTTATTTTGCTTATCTGCGTATAACACTGTTCTGAGTATTTCCTGGAAGGCAGGTCTTGTCTTGATGAATTCCCCTGTCTTTGCTTGTTTGAGAAGGTCTTTATTTCTCCTTCATATAAGAACCTTAGTTTTGCAGGATACAAGATTCTAGGCTGGTTATTATTCTGTTTGCATACAGTGAGAATGGAACCTCAGTCTCTCTTGGCTTATAAGATCTCAGTTGAGAAGTCTGTAGTTAGTCTGATGGGCTTTTTGTTGTAGGTTACCTGCTTCTTTCACCTTACAGCTCATTGGAGGGCCTCTTTGATGTTTATTTTGGGCAGTCTGATAACTATTTTTTGTGATATCTTCCTGTTTGTAATGAATCTCCCAGGAGTCCTTTGAGCTTCTTGAACATGGATATCTAGATTTCTAGCAAGGCCAGGGAAATTTTCCTCCATAATATCCTCCAATAGCTTATCCAACCCTTGTTTGTTTTCTTCTTCTCCCTCATGGATATCTGCAATTCTCATGTTCAGCCTCTTCACATAATCTGGAATTTCTTCCAGTAGTAGGCTTTGTTCTTTTCTCCCATTTCTCTGCTCCATCTGTGAGTGACTTATTTATTTGAAAGGTGTTATCTTCAATCCCTGAGATACTTTCTTCTATTTGATCTACTCTATACTTGAGACTTTCCACTGTGTTTTGTAATTGCTTGAATAAATTCTTCATTTCCAAAAGTTTTTTTTATTATTGTTATTTTTCTTTAATATTTCAATCTCTGTAGTGAATTTTTCTTACTTGGATTCTTTATTTGGTTTTCAGATAGGCCCAAAGATCTCAGGAACTTAGCGCTTATCTGAAAGCCAAATCAAGAGTCCCAATAAGTAGTGATACTTTTGGGATAGAAGGAAGTGTGGTTTTGGATGGGAATTAGAGGACATTAGAAAGGAGCAAAAAAATAAGAGCAAAGTTCAGAGTAAATTGGCTCCAATTGGTAATAAGTATCTCTGGAAAGGAAGAAACCTGGTTGTCATTCTTGCCACTGACTCTCCTGTCAACATTTTCCACTCCACTGAGTTGTGGAGTCAAGATTCCCAGGAGTCATGCAATCTCTTCCTTTTCTAGCCTCCATCATAATGGAAAGACCTAATCAAAAGTCCACTTCTAATAATTGTTTATTTGTATTACCTGTGTCACTGAGAGTTTTCTCTACCAGAAATTTATACCATTATCTCTTCTTATTCATAGGAATATAATAAATTTGTTTAAAGCACTCAGTTATTTAAACAAGAGTTTATAAAAAATGTTCCCATTTGGTGAAGATAGATTAAAAACTTGAGGTGTAAGTTTCTGGAGTGTTCATTCTTAGAGAAGTATTAACAAGAAAGTTTTTTAAGGACATTTCTAAATTCTGATTCATAGTGGCTACTTGCGTGCTTAGAAAGACTAAGAGTTAAAGTAATATTCATATCTTGAAAGATTTTATGTGCTGCAAATTATGGACAGTGCTAAAAGATCTTTTAAAATCAAATGCCACAATTTCTTACTGAAGCAGATCTTTTCAATTATCTAATAATACATCAATAGTCAGTACATTCTCTGGTAATACTATAGTTGCATTTTATGAAAATACTGAGTTACAAATCATTATCAAATATCATTTCAAGGTGAAGAGTAGTCTCTAATGGCTAAAGAATTTCAGACTCTTAGAATAATAGACATATTTTCTTATAAAACCTTCAGTTACAAAAGGCCTTTATAGCCAAGTAAAAATAACTATAAAATCACTACAACAGAAAACAAGCTCATCCTTTGATTACATCTTGCTTTTATTAAAGAATAATTACATTTTTTTCTATTTGAACCATCACGTAATTGTCCCATCCACACTTCATACATACTTATCTTTATCATTTTCATCACTTTGTTATAATAAACAGAGTAACTTTGCTCTAAGTTACAGAGAGCAGAAGAGTCCTTTAATCTGCTTCTTAATGATACTTAACCATCCAAATAGAAGAAAATTATACAGAAAGGAATACATTTTTTCCTCAGTGTTATAATTTTTTGTGTAGTTCTATGGTCAAATACAATATGCAATTAAGAAATCAAGATTTATTTTCTAACAGGAGTCCACCAAAGTTCAGCCTTTCAGTTTTACTGTACATACAGGGTATGACAATGAGAAGAAATTTAGAGAAGTTAGTTTTATTGATATTTATGAATTTCAACATAACTTTTACCTACTGTGCTTACATGTTCTTAATTAGGCCTTTTATTTGTATTTATTTTATTTCTTCTTAAACATAATTAGAATATTTTAATAAATCTAATTAATATTGTAGTTCATTTTAGATACCTCATAATACTTTGAAATAAAAATATAATAGTTCATATACTAAAATTATAAATATATTATTCATATTATAAAATTAATAATTACCTATCAATTGTGTGCAGATAAAATGTCCTGTAAGCTATATTACATTTATCATAGAAATATTAATTTATGATAATTTTTTATCAAATGACTAGCTAAGATCATTATGTAAGAGTTAAAGAAAGAGTAGTACTGAACATTTTTGTGAAAAACCTCTTTCATCAAATGATATCTTAATGGCTTATTTATGTGCTATAAGAGGATTTCTGGGCAAGGTGGTATACCCTCAACTTACTTATCCTTTCTCATTAGATTTATCTCCTGGGCAATAATTTTGGATTTACTTCTATTCTGAGCTTAATTATAGAAAAAATTGTAATGAGCTGCCTCATTTCAATCTTTGCAAACAGCAAAGGGAACTCCTTAGAATCAAAACAGACAGAGTCTCACAATAAGATGCCTGTGTTTTCATAACTAAAGTGAGTCAAGAAAATAACATAGATCAAAATTCTACTTGAAACCAGAAACTTCAGTAAATGTAAATCCTATGCTCTTTCCAAACTGTTAAAATTTTTCTTTTATTTTTTTCTTTTAATCAGATAAAACTGAAGGTCATACTAATATCAATACTAGTATGGAAAAAACAACTATCAGAATATCAGTCGGGAATAGAATGTGTTCTTATAACAGAATAACCCTTTCACATAAATGAGCAGGATATTCTACTGTCAATGAAATTTTAGTACACTGACAAACTGAGCTT
Source organism: Lepilemur ruficaudatus (assembly GCA_963574885.1). NCBI lineage: Eukaryota > Metazoa > Chordata > Mammalia > Primates > Lepilemuridae > Lepilemur > Lepilemur ruficaudatus. Next base: position 13,030 of record CAUYRT010032797.1, read on the forward strand.
TTATAACAATTCCTAGAATAGCAGATCTTTTTGTTTCTGTGCATTGTCAACTGATATTATGAATCATTTAGACAAGTAAAATGTTCTCCAAAATGTAAATGTTTCTAAAAGTAGAACATTAATGATTATGCAAACAGCATATTTTAACACATTTTTTTATAAAGTGTTCCAGAAGTAATAGAACAACTTGTTTACTTATAATTCAGAGAGTCTTTTTTGAAAGATTAAAAAGTAAAAAATGAAAACATATTGTTTATTATGAAATATGAATAATAATTTTGGCAACATGCAGTTCAAAGTGCAGCATATACATTTTGCATTCACCACATAAAATTAGGCTATCTTGGAATTTTCATCATATTATCATAAAATCTTGATTAGTAACCTTCTGGTACTAACAGCTATCTAGTTAAGGTTTGACTGAGAGCTGTGAAATAGAATAGAATAAACACATTGGCCCACAGAACAACTCTAACACAGTATTTCTTACAAAAATACAAGTGCTCCCAGAAGTCCCTTGAATATAAAGATTCAAAATTCTAGTACAGAAAACAAAGAGTGTAGTGATGAAAAAACTTAAATTTCAATTTAAAAACATCCTTTGCACATTTTGATATATCAAAACACATACATGCGCAGACACACAAACACACACACATATGCTTATGTAAAAAGAAGCCCATTGCAGAATAAATAAACTGGTTTAAATCTCGGGAAAACTAAAATCAGAATGTATCTTTGACTACATCATATTTTGTAGAATAACTATATCTAGATTGCTAAAATATCATATATTTCATTTATTTTGTTAATGACAATACAAATTTGATAGTCTATAAACATAGATACACACATATAAACAAACTCTGCCAGGTATAAATCTGGGTCTTTATAATGGTCCACAAAGGATCAAATAAGATATCACATGGTATTCAGTTATTTCAAAACTCTAGCCCTTTTCTTTGCATCTTTGGAGCATGTTGTCAATGAAAAGTATCAAATTGTTAGTGCTTGGGATAGTCAGAAAACTTTTAATTTATTGATGGAAGAGAAGACAGAGTTCAGACAAACTTCAGCGCAGTTTTTCCTGGTAGTGTAGTCATAACATGAATAGTACCTACAGAAGTTTTTATTTGGGGATGGTTCGTTTTTGATATTCAGTAACATATGTTTCTAATATACTCAAATGTACACATGTGTGCATGCATGCACTCATACAGAATTTACATTAGGTATGTGCTTATTAAGATTAACTATTTCTGAATACACAGTTATTTCAAAAGTTCTACTAAAATATGTGTTTATTGTGTATTCATTTAAATTATTTTTAAGTTACATGCAGTAAAAAGATCAAGTAACAAGTAAAAAAATCTTGGTTATAATTATCACTGCCATATGTCTTCACTATTAGGGTTAAGGTAGTAAACTTACTCTAAACCTGGCCAAATATAAAACAAAATATTCTTAGTCAATTTCCAAAGGATCACCTCTGGAAAGGGAATTTTAAAGGCATACTACTAATTATATATCTTTTAATTTTTTCCTTTAATCCTATATACATTTTTATATTAAAAAATTAAAATAATTTTGAGTATCACTTTCAAAGTTAAGAAAATATTTCCTTATATCATTTACAAATGTTTAAGATGTACATCAAAATATAGGAAAACCACCATTGTAAGCATAGATTAATCTAGTTCAGTCAAATAAAGTACGTATAACTACACTTGGAAATCTTTTTTTCAGAGAACAAGGATGATCAAAGCAGTAAAATTTAGATCAGAAATGTTGAGAACACTATAATAAAATCTCTGAGTTTATCTTTTTGAATTATCTACTGTAAATGAGTGCTATCTTATCTATAGTAAACTAGATAGTAAAGTAAATCAAGAAAAAAAATACTATTCCCTTTTATTCTGTCTCTTTAAAAATATTTCCAGTATTTGGCAATAGATTTGGTGGAACTTACATATTTAATAGAAGAATAACAAGCCAATTCAATTTCTATTTTTACTTTCTATAACGATGCCAGTTCTTTCATTCTGTTAAATTACAAAATCTTCCATAACTAGCTTTGGCATATTCAAAGAAAGAACTGATAATTTGTATATAACTCCAGCCTTTATGCCATCTTAGAATATTATAGATCATTAGGGAACAGTAGAGCAAAATGAAAAAAATTAGATAGTGACAAATAAGTAGTTGTTTTTACAGTTTTCACCACCAATTTGTAGTTCAGAAAACAGAATTTATTTAGTTTATAAGATCGAATTTTATGCCATCATGAGTTCAAAAGGCATACAATTTTCCACAAAATTTTGCTCACAGTGTGAGAATTGCTCAGTTTGTAAGGGGACAATACTATTAGTGACATACACACAACACAGTGCTGCAAACAGACTTTTCCTCAGAGTGGTGTTTTGCTTGCCCAGAGGATTAGTTAGATAATCCACATGGAAGACACTGCAAATTAGCTTCCCAGCCTAACTTCCCCTCAGTGTGAAGACTGCTACCATATGAAATGAAAGAATATATCCTGTAAAATCTATATACTTTTATTAATTGCTAAATTGGATTTGAAAACCAGGAAATAAATACAGATTAACTACTACCAAGCTGCTGTTTCCCTTAGTCATTTTGAGGTATACAGGAAATGTTAAAATTTCATATTGTTTGGAAATTAACCAACTTTATCACAGGCAAAAAGTAAAATTTTAAAGCCTTATATTTTTTTATCAGGCAGGAGGATTTTACACCCTTCTGGACTTGTAGACTTTATTCATCGATCTCTTAACTATTATGTGGAAAAAAATATAAACTAATTTCCTAATAATGAATATATAGAAAATTCAAAACGAAACAACTTTGATATTAACTAAATAGACTTCTCAGTAATAAAACTAACCTACGTTTCTCCTCTTGCACCAGTCCCTTTTGAGACCCTGCGATGTAATCAGTCAAGATTTTTGTCTTAGAAGAAAAGACAACTCAGTTTAGAGCCTTTCAAGTCAAGTTTATATTTGTCTTGATTTGGGAGAGTTCCACAAACCAAAATATGAATTAAAAAAATTAAATAATAGGGAAAGGAGTTATTGACACTAATTCTACAGAAGCAAGGGGGGAAAAAGTTTGTTGCTAAGCCTTCCCATTCGCTCAAGAAAAATATGCCAATAGCTTGGGAGGTTGGATAACTCTTTGGGAACATAACGACGGGTAACACATTAGATTTTTTTTTTTTTTTTTTTTTGCATGTTACAGTGAAGAAAGCAAGATACTAAAAGCAGCTTTCTGCTTTGGAAGCCTGATGTCATCAATATGCTATTTTTGCTCTTTGCCAGGTTAACAGAATTTATTGCAGCAATTAATGCAAAACATATGTGCTGAAATACCCACATGAAAAATATAATTGCCCCCAACTTAATTTGCTACCTTTCAAAAGCCTATTTTCGCTACCTTTTCTCAATGCCTCTAGTTAAACACAATGTAAGTTTTTTTTTATGAAAAAGGAGAGAAATCACTACAATTTATCTTCTTATTTTAAGTAATTAAAAAATTATCTTAAATGAAGGGAAAATTTCCAGAAGGACTAAAGCCTGCTTTTTGAAGCATGTTCTATTTTCCTCCATTATTGACCATTCTATTACAATTCTAATAGTTAATTCACACTTCATTTTTATTACATAAAACCCTAAATAATCACACTCTGGTTATATTGACAATTTCTTCACAATCACTGTGTGCGGAATTCCTGAAAAAACATTCTTTCCAGGTTGAGAAAAAAAGTGTTTGAGTGTTAGGAAAGGAAGACAGAGCTAAGAATGTGTGAAGAAAAGGCATCACAGACATCTACTCTTCTGTTCTTTCGTCCACATCAAATCTCCTTTAACTTATTTTCTGAGTGGGTCCCCCACCCACACCCATCATCAACTTGTGAGTGTAATCACTTTGCAGTTTCAAAGTGGTCCTACCTATTTGGTTTCCTTCAATTTTCCAGTCCAAAATTCTGAGCATTTCTAAGTTACTCTTGCAAAATCACAGGACAAATTAGTACAGTTGAAGGGACTAAGGTGGAGAAACTAATACTTTTCCTGAATACAAGACTGCTGCCCTAACTCACAGGCATTTGTGCACAGGGAAAGCTTACGAGGTTAAAATCAAAAGACAAAGACAAGAGAGGGTCTGGCTCAGTAAACCACATTATTATGATCCCTTTCCTCAATTGCAATAAGGGGGCCCTATCTATTTTAGGGCTGCTTTAATAATTAAATGAGGTCCAGTAAATAGTGAATGATAATACAAGGAAAAATCTTTTCAATCAGCAGAACACTGTGCAATTATGATCTCAATGTTAGGCATAGTACTGACGATATATTTACTGTGGGAATCTACTGGATCAACAATTCTTTTATGAAAAACACTGACGCTCCCACACAGCCACAGAAACATCACCATCATCCAACTACTATCCTACCTCAGCAACATCACTCCCCAAACTCTCTTTGTCCCATTCCACACTTACTCCCAAAATAGGAAGAGAAAAAATCTTGTTTTAATAAAACGGTGCCAGTCAAATCTGGGACTTTGGAGAAAACAGACTACTTTTGAGAGCACAGGTCGGGGGAAGTTGAGGGACATCCTCTCAGCAATCACTAGGGGCCTAACAGGTGGCATTAGTAGGTAGCTTTAAAGAAAACAGAAAAAAAAAAATTCCTCATGTTAGTCCAGAGACCTAAGGACAGGGGAATGTATGAAAAAGAAACAAATAGCAAAGGTGTAGGGTTAGGCAGCGGCAAGCTGGACAACGGGTTGTCTTAGCCACTGCAGTGCCTCCCAACCGAGCGGGCCAAGTAGGAGACGCTTTCTCAAGTCTGCGGGGAAACTCGGAGAACCTATACTCCCCCCGCCGCCATCTGTCACCTGGTGAGCCCATGAACACTGATGGAAAGGAGGCCACTCCACCTCCGGACGCCAAACTGAAAAGGTTGGCGATAGCAATGCGGGAGTCGGTGGGGCGATCATAGATTCCGGGTCAAGTGGATCGCCCAGGTCCGGACGTGCCTGGCCCATTCAAGGCGCACGCAGGACTGACCCCCAGGTAAGGAAGGTCCGGGTGGCGAGAAGGGGACGCCGCACTTTCCCGGTGCCAGCAGCTCCACGGCAGCAGGCAGAGGGCGCACGTTTGCCTCTCGCCCACTCCAGCCTCCTCCAAGCGCTCGTGTCTGCCTAACTTTGCGCCTTCGCCCTCTGCTTGCTCCAGCCTATGCCATGGGCCGAGAGCGCCCAGCCACGTCCACGGGGCGGCAGAAACCTGGAGCAGCGCGGCCTCAGCCTGCTCCCGCCCGCCAGCCCTGTCCCCGGGTCGGAGGCACGCCGGCGCGCTCAGAGGACCGGCTCCGGCAGCCTGGCGCTTGGAGACCCGCGCACAAAGAACCACTGGCTTCCGGAGGGTGGGGGCCTGGGTTACGTGGACCTGGAGTTGGTTTTTATGAACTGATCTTTAATTTGATGCGAAGTGAGAAAGTAGTGAATGGCTGGGGGACAGTTTTCCCTTTGCACCACTGAGTCTCGTCCTAGCGTGGAATAGTTTGCGGTTAAGACGCCCTGATGGTGGGTGTGGTGGCAGCAAGGAGCACTTGCTCCTCTGTTGCCACTTTACAGTCCCTACCCTACCCGGATAACTCTACTTCGTGCTAAAATTTCTCAGGGCACACTTTTATAATTTCCTCTATATTGCATTATCAAATGTGGAAGGTATAACGCGGAAAAAAAAAAAAGAAAAGAAACGTCATTCCCTCCTGTGGCCACCGCTGTCTATGGCGAAGATCATTCACAACAGTTTGTTTGTACAGTGCTGCCACTTTGCCACTTGTATTTTTCCCCTCCTTCCTCATCTATTATTCTCACTTCACCATGTTGGTTTGGATTAGGTGGATTTTCACACTTTGCTTTGACTAGAACAGCAGGACATGGTTTAGAAAATGAAAGGGTGGGGTGGGGGTGTCCACAGTGAGGGCTTCCAGTTTAATAACATCACTCCAAGTTTGAAGCCTTATTTGCTGAACTGGTTTTGATTCCATCCTCCCTCCATATGCATCCTCCCAAGCATTCAAAGGGGGAGGCATTCTTTGGATTACACTCTTAAAACTTTCCCGGATAAAATATTTTCTTCTGGGGAAAAATCAAAAGTGTGTAAATGTGAGAGGAGAAACAAAGAAAGGCAACCCCCGCCCCCCCCACCCCACGCTTTTATTTTAAAGTGTGCAGGTTTTTAGGGATTTAATAAAAATTGATTACCAGATGTTTTATGTGATAAATGTCTTTCTTTTAAGCAAAAGATTGATATATTAGCATCGGCTTTAGAACCTTTGCATTTCTCTACCTCTCCATCTTTCTAATCAACTTTTTATTTTATTTTCACTTGCAAAACCTTTTTTTTTCTTTGTCATCGACTACCCTTTTTATTTCAAAGGAAGCTGGTAGGAGGCAGACTAAAACTTGCTGACTTTCAGACTTTTCGTGGAAAAAACCTCCTGCCAGGTTCCAAAAACTACCTGATACCAGGCAGCTGGGAACAGACCTAGAAAGTGAAATCAGGGAGTGCACATGTATGGACACCCTGAACACAATGAGGAATGTCTTCCTAGATTGATCGATTTCCGGCTTGAAAGCCTTTGCATTTTATAAATGTCATATCACTCCTTTTATTTCTAAAGTTGTTACAAAAAAATTAGCTAAGGTGTTCAAATTTTTGTGAAGTGAATTTCTAACCCTGGTTTTCTGTATACCTGCATGAATAATATAATGAATTTTTCACAACACTAGTCAATCCTTTATTTGAAAAATCTGTGGAAAGCTACTTGGGAGCTTGGTAAAAGCCTTTTATTGACCCTCCTGGTGATAAAATCCAGATCTCTGAAAACGGAACCCAAAAGGGGACACCTGCATCTGTTCTTCTAAATCTTCTCTCAAATAGGAATTAAAGTAACAAGGTTTATTAAAGATTTTAAAGAAAAAAATATGCATTCTAAAAAATAAACAAAGTTGAGAATCTTGATAGTACATGACTTGTAAAACTTAATGGATTTCCAAGAGATACATGCTTCTTCATACATAGAGTATTTATGCCAAACAAAAATCAATGGAAAATGATTCAAATCAAAGGTAGCCCACATCACACCACATTTCTTAGTAAATGCCTATAAGAACTTATTGAGTTTTGATGATTTGTGGAAAGCTTTATTAATATTTTCTTGAAGATTTTATGACTTGAAAAATGTAACTCTCAGGAACACATCTTTCTGTTTCCATTTGAATTGAAGTTAGCAAATCAAATATACAGTGGAAATATGTTTTGCCTTTAAAAATCCGTTTGCAAAAATAACTGATTATTTGATATTTAAAAATTGTGTATATTTTCCTTCAGAAAAATTGTAGATTTTCTGAATCAATTTTAACATTTAGGGATCTTTATAAAGATAGTTATTGTGAGAAAGTATTAAAAGTCATTGGACACTTGAAGAACAAACCAAAAATTGAATATTAAAATGTGGGTAATATATAAACATGTTAAAAATACTTTACTAAATCATATCTTTAAAATGATTTAATAGCAAGGCAAAATTACTAGATTATATGAGCAAGGAGCAAACTATAATTAAGTTCAAGTAATAAAAACTTTACATAAAACTTTCTAAACCCACTAAAAATGTAAAAAAAATCTTTAAGTTCTGATTGTGTACAATGTTTCGTTTTAAGTTTTTATATTAGTTTTAAGTGTTATTCATCGTAGCACCCAGTTTCTAGTGTTTCATGGAAAAGATAATTTTATATAAAATACAACCATGATCTAACATGTGGCAATGGTGTTTATTATATGTAGTTTCCCTTTTATAGTTCCACTTTTGAGTTATAAATAAAACCAACTGACTTTTTACCTTAAAATTGATACAAAAATTATAATAGTCACAGCACCAATAGTAAAAAAGTATAAAATTAAAAATGATGATAGTAAAGCTGTTCAGTATTTATAAATCTATTATTGCTAGAACACCTAATCTCTAAAAGGGTTTGTAAATTGCTCATTTATGACAAGCACTGGAATGGTGTGATGTATAAAACATAAAAATAAGGAAAATGGGGTATCAAAGAGAATATTTTGCCCACTTCAATTATTATCATCCATATTAGTCTTTACAAAGATATAGATTCAGAATGAATTAATTTCATGATGGATTTTGAGAGGTTATAAGAAGTTTCTTTCTGGCACAATCAAAATATTATCGTAGCAATTCAGATTGTCAGTAAAAGCTTAAACAAATTTGTTGATAATCCTGTTAATGACCTAGGTCAAGTGTTAACTGTTGTGGGTTATAAAATAGTGAAATTAAGGTTTCTCCTACCTTCAGGCAAATAGCACAGTTATAACTGTTGAGGGGGATGTAGGGGCAAGCTATTAGGAGAGCTATTAAATTACAAAAACGTATAATGCATTCAATTATTTAGTCTAGCATGAAGAAATGCTATTAAAAGCAAATGTAAACCCTCCTCCTCCAAAAAAAAAACCTATAAAGATGATATGATAACTTAGTTCTCTATTAATGTTTCAATCACACTGTGTTCTTATTTGAGGATAAGTGTTTATGTATGAAAAGTGATGCTAATTCATAGTAATTTGTGAAAAGAGAAAGAACTGCTATTTATTTGTCTCCAACATTTGCTTAATACTCAAAGGGAAGCATATAACATTCATCTGCATGTTTTACTTTTAAGCTATAAGCAATCACACAATCAGAGTCTCCTCTAGTATTTAGGAGATTTATGTTCAGGGAAATGCATTTCATAGAAATAGTGTCCCAGCTACTTAAAAAAAAAAGTCTTCCAAAATAAGTAGTATATAAATATGTAGATTTAATTTATTCAGTTCTATTTTGAAAACTCTGATTTTCAATGTAAAGAGCTCTGTGGGTAAATGTTAATCCAATTTATGAACACTTTTGGATAGAAAAATGATTTAGTGTATTATATACTGATGAATAAGCAGTGCATTTTGCCTCAGACTTTAATACTGCTTCAAATGTATTTAAAGAGAGTACTTTATCCAATTCTAAAAAGGTTGAACTAATAACAGTAACTTCATTTTATATCATTTAATCTCTTTTCAAAGTTATTTGCATTTATCATTAATAATCTATCTGAGATGGAAACAGGGAGAAAATATATCAACTTTTAAAGTCATACATAGTGTAACAATCATATTTTGCCATGAAAAGTAGTTGATTTCCCGTTGGAAGTCTTTTCTTATGCCATATAAACAGAAAGAGCTGATAAGATTTTGATGAAGTTTCTAAAAAGTTCTGTATAAGTATATAGGCTGGTTCTTGAGTTAAGTGATCATTGGAATTATGAATATGTATCATCACTGAGGAGACCAGTGATGGAAAATTATTTGTAACTGTATTAATAAAAGGGGAATTAAGATTATACTTTTCCTAACTTCTTATTCTTATTATGGACCCAGGCCATTTCAATATTGATATTTAATTATCAAATCTCAAAATTTTTAAAAATTACACAACTTCAAGTTTCCTAGCAATTAACTCAATGGCCTGGTTTTGTTCTCTTTTAGTTCTATCATGACTAACCACATAATAGATTGAAGAATATATTCTAGTAAATATTTTTTAGTAAGTTCTAATAAATTTTCTACAATGTTGAAATATAATTTTGAGCATAGTATTTTAAATGCATTCTAGTATTTTATATATATTTTTCAAAATTATATCAGAAATCTACATTAATGTAATCCATTTCATCATTCTTCCCTCAATATATGAATTTCAGAGCATTACTTTCTATTCAAATTACATAGTTAGAACAATTGCATGAAAATCTTGGCACATATTCATAATTTTCACTTTTCATGTTATTCCACTCTACTACTAAAAGCCAAGCTATTTGATTAATATTTAAAACCTCACTTCAATACTACCTTAGTTAAGTTATTCATCTTAAATTTGTTTTAAAGCTTCCCTTCCTAACCGTAGAAGGTTTAGGAGACACTACCCATAAGACATGAGCTGGAAACAATAATCTCATGACTGAAAGATAGATAAACTTTTATCCAAGCAAATTAAATGTAATCATGTTAGTTTTCTGAATATATTTAACTTCCTATATACATATTGTTAGTGTGTACCTGACTGCATAATTATGTACATTATATAGCCAAATATACACAATTGTGAGGCTTAAAAGCAATTTGCATATATTTTCCCTGTTTTGTTAAATTAATATTCATACATCTTTACATAGGTGTGAATAAGTTTAAAGTAAATGGTCATTTTTTCTCTTGCAACTTTCTTAAAGGTTATGTTTTCCACAAAAATAATAACTTTCAGCTGTATTCCTGTGTATTAATTCAGTAATATCCATTATCTAAATAGTTAATAAATATTTCACATGGAAAAATATAATTTTTCATAGCAATGTGGGAATTATAATACAATTTTATAGTTATTGTTAATATTTTAATATCTTTACAAAACAAGAAGATTTTAAAAAATGCTAATTTTTACTTTTTGGTGTGTTACTCATTATACAAATGATTGCTCTTGCCTTCATTGATGAAGAATGATTGACTCTTACTTTCAAATAAACATTTTTAAATTTGGTTTGTAAAAAATCATTTGTGGGTAAGATGATTCTCTTCATTCTTATATTTTAGAATTTTCAGTTTTCCAATTAAAGAAAGACACAGGAAAATTTAATGAAATCTGCCAAATTGTTACAGGCAGTCACTAAGGCAAGAAAGAAATTAAACTGCTCTATTAGCAGTGAAAGTAGGTCACCAAATACAAGAGGTAGTTTTTACATTTAATGAAAAAGTTTCTAAATATTTTGTTTTGACTTGTCTTTTTAAAATAATGTATACTGTAGAATATACAACAGTATTGTCTTGACAATATATTTTTAATGAGTGATATTTCCAATGTGACATTTGCACATCAGTTGCTTAATATTGCTAATTTGCAAAATAAATTGCTAGATGTTATTGTTGTAAGTTTAATTCATTAAGAAGAAATTTAAGTTGTTAGTGTTGCTTGAAAGCAATCAATTATTTAGAGAAGTTTATCTTAAGAGTTAGTGATTGCATTCACAAATCATTGGAAATAGATCACAAAAGATATACGGAGAAAAGAAAATGTGTCTATTAAGCACATAATCTTATAAGAAACATCACTGTCCTTAATATTAGGTTTTCACTTTAATCCACTGAAAAGGAATGAATGCGCACTGCAAGGAAAATTAATAACCCAACGTCAAGGAAATGCCATTTGCAGCACATAAACATTCTTTCCTAATTTGCTAGTTAGTTATTTACTATATCTTCGCAGGAGCTATTCACTATTCATTAAATACATTCTCCTATTTGTATATAAGCCCTTAAACAAAGAGAATCCCACCTAAGCTTATTGTAATTCCTGCAAATATTACTTATGTTAATGTGGCATATGCTGCTCATTAGAACCTGTACCATAGAGCAAGCCATTGCCTGGCGGGATACACATCACTTCAATACAGCAGTTGCAACATAAACACACACGCTTCTCCGCTTCGTGAAACTCTGATTCCCTTTAGTCCATTCATAAATGCCATGATCCCAAGTAGGAACAACCTGTCATTACCTTTAAACCTACTAAAGAATCTAGAGAGAGAGCAGGGTTGAATTTTCTTTTAAACTTCTCAGAGTACCACATGGTCATAATTAGAAAATAAAATACTGCCTTGGCGATTTGGCAATTAACATACTGGGTTGCAAAACTGGAGTATTTTCTTTCTTTCTTTCTGCTTCGAATTGGCAAACAAGATAATTGCTGAAATTGGTATCAGATTAAAAACACATTTTGAAGGTTTAGACAATCCAAAATGATCTCCCCAAGTGTTTCAGAAGACAGTTGAAAATAAAAGCACATCTTTCGTTCACTCTCAGAACAAACTGCTTTATTCGGAGGCACCTTAAGGACGCGAAAAGGCTTCGGTGAGAACGTGCTTTGAAGAGCGTTAGCCCGCGGGGCAGGGCTGAGCGCGTCGCTGTACCTGGCTTACCTTCATTGGAAGGCTGGAGAATCAGTTCCCCGAAGCAATTGAGAACGGAGCAGCTGAGAAGGAGGAGGATGGAGAGGTGACAATCCATGTTGCTGGTGCAGAGGGCAGTGAGAGGAGCATATCTCCATGAAGCATGCCACTGATGTGAGGGGGAGCGCTCTGATTGCTGGAGAAGTTACCATGCTCCGCTCGCAGGCTGATGTCAAGTTTGACACTGGAGATAAGGAGGAGTCTGGCTGCCTTTGCGCGAGCCTCGCTCAGGGACTTCCCCGGGTCCTAGTGCCGTCTGCAGCGGACGCTAAAGAAGAGCAGGACGGCACGCGTGGCACACTCTGAAGCACAGGAAGCCGGTGGGGTGGAAGTGGGGGGCGTCGCCAATGGGGCAGGAAACCCAGAAGTCGTGATGGGGCAGGGGTGGTGCGAGAAAAGCACCCTCTCTTTATTTTCAGTGAAAAGCAGCTATTTTAGTGTTTCCTATACATGTTGTGTTGCTTAATTCATCGAAGAAACTAGAACATGGATAGGAGTATCATATGGCAATGTTGTGGAAAATAAACTGAAATGCAGGAGAACTGTGTGTTATTCAAATAATAGCAGCTTTTCATTTAAAAAAAATCGATGATTGCATATTTTTTTTTAAATGGGTTATTCTTTTACTATATTCAACATGCCCATAACTCTCTCTGAGTCCTTTGTGGTTCAGAGAGACACTGAGGCACACCCTAAATCAGAAAGTCTCTGCAGCTCTACACCAAATGGTATCAGGGCATTGAAATAGATTTGGCACAGTGATTTAGCGCACATATGGTGCACGTTGGTATTCCAAACTGGGAAGTAAGCTTGAGTATCCTATGGAAGTGAACAAGCCCAGCCTTAGCAGTAGGTCAACATTTATCCCCTGTTCAGTGCTGTAAGAGTAATACAAACCAAACCTAAATTTCTTGACAATACTTGCCCCCTCTCTCTCCATTTCCTGTTAGGATCTCCGGGTTCTGTGAGAGACACAATGCAGAATTCACAGCTCCCCATTCAACTTTCAGGCACTGATAACCCGATAATATTTGGATCCTGTTCTTCTTTAACAGTCCAAATCCAATAGCTAAATAATAATGTCCTTGTACTTTCTCACTTACTTTACACCATAATTACAAATAGTCTCCCTTATTTCTAATGTGATTGCAATCTATTTCAGCCAAATAATAATTTTGTGATTTACAGTTTAAGAACTGTTCTCACTTATCTTTAAACTATCCCCCAGAAAATGATTACTCAGATATCCTCCTGCATCTATCTCTTCCTATTCTAAAAAGAAAACAAGGTTATTATATTCCTTGAACAACTTCAGAAAGTAAAGGTATGTAGGCAACCTTAAGATCAGTGATCCATTTTAGAGCTGTAGGTAGGGGAATCTAAATAAAAGTTTGCAAGTGCCTTGATAATAAATATTCTCTTGACAAACACTGTGAGAGAACACAATTTTCACCTGAATTTAAATTAATGGTTCCTGATAATAGTTTGTTGGCTGTGATGGTGATGTGGACAGAAGCAGCCGGGGGGGCAGAGAGTGACCCTGTTCACTTTTCTGTGTGTCTTGTTACTTTGTATCTCTAGCTTTTTCTCACATTATGTCACCAGAAGCTGTAGAACCCTCAAGTGCCAAGTCTGTCAGAATCGAAAATAATGACAGACACTGAACAGAGGACTTAGATAGTGGTGACTTGGTGGCATTTTTTTAAAGTTCCAACACAACACTTACATTGTTCTAGGGTTAGATACAAATTTTCTGCAACTTGAAAGAAACCAAAATCTTAGATTGACAATTTGAAAGCATTTTGGAAGAACATGTCAATGTGTTGGCATGCACGCACATTGGCCCCTCTCATGCTATTTCTCTTTTCATACTTAAAAGCTACTTGTCACTGTGAGAAGAGGCATTCATGTTTGAAGGAAGCTACCATAGTGTCAAAATGAGTACACAAAGCAATACCTGGCCTGGGAACATGATGTAAATGATATCAAATCCCTAAATTGTCGGCTCTCTAGCACTCAGCAGAGTTTCCATAATCTCAGCAGCATTCTGGGTAGATATGAAAACGAGTGATGCCAACAAACACAGGAGAGCGATGCATTTGGCCACAGTAGGAGTGGGAAGGATAGAAGTAAAGGCAGCAGATTCAGAGAAGGCCATGTCAAGAAAGTGGTAGTTGAGTTGCAGCTTGAAGGATGACTAGGAGTTCACTAATTAGAGAATGGTTCAGAAGGCACTGCAGGCAGGCAGGCAGCTGGAACATAAACAAAACCAAAATAGTGTCCAACTGAGGCAAGTAAAAAAAAAGCATCTGGCATATAGACAGCATAGGGTATTTTAAAGTATTTGTGGTAGAAAAACTGCCAGGATACAAGGAGATGGGGAATGGGGACAGAGTGCAGGGAAATGTTCTTCAAAGAGCAATTAGAAAACTGTGCAGAGATCTCTATGTCACCTGTCGGTGATACAACAATATATTCTGGACTAAAGAGAGACATCAAAAGCATTTCCACATATAAGTTGATCATATCGGAGTTTTGGGAAGAAGTTTTCCTGGTAGCACAAAACAGGGTATCTCCATCTGTGGTACCTGGACCACCTGCTGTTGAAGTACCTTGAATGCTTAGTAAGAAGTTATTCCTTCTTCCCACTACAGACTTTTTTTTTTTTTTTCTTGTCTGGGCTAGAGTGCTGTGGTGTCAGCCTAGCTCACAGCAACCCCAAACTCCTGGGCTCAAGCAATCTTCCTGCCTCAGCCTCCCGAGTAGCTGGGACTACAGACACATGCTACCATGCCCAGCTATTTTTTTCTACTTTTAGTAAAGAGAGGGTTCTCACCCTTGATCAGGCTGATCTCGAACTCCTGACCTCCAGTGATTCTCCTGCCTTGGCCTTCCAGAGTGCTAATCTTACAGGCATGAGCCATGGGGCCTGGCCAACCACAGACTTACTGAATCAGAATCTCTGAGGTTGGGACCCAGGAATCTGCAGCTTAACAAGCGTCTCAGGTGATCCTTGCAGTCCCTACATTTGAGAACCACTGCTGAATGTGAAAGAGGGAAAATCAGAGGCAGGGTTGTTAGATTTGAGGCTATTTTAAAAATAGGACTAAAGTGATAAGGGATTGAACTAGGATCTCTCAGAAGGAGGGAAAATAAAAGACACCTGTTTTAGGTGAAACAAACAATATATCCCCTTTCCCTAGAAGAGAGGACAATCCCATGGAATCTAGAAAGGGATGTTTTAAAGAAAAGTGTTCTTAGAGTAGAGACTAAATATGAAAAAGAAGCTTCCTGGAGGAAATAACAAATACCTCTATTTAGTAATAGATTTTGAGGTGGTGTCAGGAGTATGGGAAAGAGGAGATGAGAGGGCCAGGAAGGAGCAAGGTTATGAAGAGTTTTATGAGCTCTTCTAAGGAGCTTGGACTGAGGGTTGCTGAGGAGCAGAAGAGACATAATTTAATTTGCATTTTAGAAAGATTATTTTGACATATTTAACAAAGGAAAAGAAAATGGAAACAAAAAAGTACAGTCAGGAGCCAAGAGACCAATTAGGAGGCCTTTGCCAAGGTTGGGCAATATTATGTAGAGGTTCCCAGTGCGGCTCTTGAAACAGACCAACCTAGGTCACTGCCCTAGCTCTGCCACTCATAATAAAATTCAGACAATAACAGATCCTATCTCACAGGGATGTTGTACGGATTATATGAGATTTGGAATGGTACAGATAAAGTGTTACCCTGTGTTTGACACATTAAAAACATTCAATACATTTTTAAAAACCTTGATCCAAAGGACAGATCTAGAGAGTGTGATTTGGAGCAGTAACAGTAGAACTGTATAATGGGGGGGGGAGGGATTGGCAAAACTTCATAATAGATTGATTATGAGGAATGAGATAGACAGTAATGTCTAGGAGGCCTTTTAATTCCTGGCTTGAGTAAAGAGGTGGTAAGGAGTACAAGAGTGGTTTGAGAAAAGAGAATGGGCATGGGATATAAAGATTTCTATTTTAAGTATGTCTAGTTGGAATGACATGAGGAAAAGCCAAGAGTAACTGAACTATTAGGAGTCAAGAAATTTAGTGTTGTTTCTTTGGGAGTCATTAGTGTATAAAAATAAGCAAGCATATTCACATAAGGAAAGTGTTGGCAGGAAGATCAGTTGGCCAAGGAAGAAACTCTAGCATAGACCAATATTTAAAAGGCAGGCAGAAACAGAAGAACAAAGAACTAGCGTAAATTCGCTTATTAGAAGCTAAGGTTATTAAAAGTTTCACAAGCATTTCGCTGTTAAGAGTGGTGCATGTAAAAAAAAAAAAAATCCATAAAGATGTTGACTGAAAAGTTGCAATTGGATTTGACAACTTTCTTGATAAGGCCTTCTCGGAATCTGCTGCCCTCCCCTCTGTACTTCCCACTCCAACTGTAGCCACATTCATTGCTCTCCTCTGTCTGTTGACAATACTCTTTTTCACTCCCTCCAGAATGGTGCTCAGATTATGGAAACTCTTTATTTGTTGTTTGGTGTCTCTCAACCTAGAGAGTCTACACTTTAGAAATCCTATTACTAACTTCCCATGCCAGGTATTGCCTTGTACTCATTTTGACACTCTTGTAGTTTCCTTCAAACACAAATGCCTTTTCCACAGTGAAGGTTTTGATGACTTTGGTGATAGCAGTTTTGGTGCATTAATGGAGCTACAAGATTGATTAACATAAAGGAGTAAATGGAAAGTGAGGAAGTAAAAACATAAGTATACTATGCCTTCAAGAAAGTAAGCTTAGAAGAGAAGACAAACCTAGCAAAGAAGAAAGCAAGATCCTATGAGAATATTATGAATTGGAAGAGGCTTATACATTTCTTTCTCATGTGCTTAACTGACTAGTGATACAATTAATTGACAAGAAATATAGTGGATCAAATTTGGGAAGTGGAGGAAAAGTGGGAAAATAATGAGTTCTGTTTAGGACATGTTGAGATGCAAGTGTAGATAATAAAGCAAGTGGTCAAATATAAAATAAAAATCACAGAAGGGAAGTCAGGGCATAAACTGCAAGTTAGAAAATCATTGTAAATTGGTAGTATCTTAATCCATGGAAATAAATGTAATTGCCCAGAAAGGTCACAAATAGTGAGGGGAAAAGATGACTCAGAATATGATTCTGATTAAACAAAATGTTCAAAAGGCAGAACAAAGCTGAATAATTATCTTAATAAATTGACTAGGAGTAAATATTGTGAAAGAAAGGTAAAGAGAAAGTCAGAGAGGATAATGGAGTTGAAAATTTTAGGAATGGAAGAATCAACCAAAAATAAGGTAAAGTTAGATCAAGATTGAAAGCAAAATGATCTTTCCAGTTAGTAGAAAGACCACAAGATTAGGAATCTCTTCCCAGAAAATTGTGTTTAGAGCTACAAGATTCTTTAGAGCTTCTCATTTTACAGTTAGAGAAAGTGTAAAACATCAGTGAGTTCACTGTGTTCACCCAAAGGCAACAGTAGGGAAAGTGTCTCGGGGATCTTCCCATTATACTAAGAAAATACTAATATTAGAAAAAAATACTTACGGGAAACTTTAGTGGAAATCTTCTGGTACCTAAATATTGGGGAGTGATTAGAAGAATAAAATAATCTAAGAAAGCTTCAAGTGATTTTTCAAGACAATTACTGAATTTCGGATTTGAAAGTAATCATGGTAGATTGCACAAATTAATTTGCTATATTTTAACTGATATCCACTGAATTAATATGTTTTGAATTTAAACATGCAAGTTTATGCAATCAATGTAAAAATTAGCATGGCTGAATTAATTGAAAAACGCTAGGTATAAATTAGAAAGATTTCATCCAATTGTTATAAAGCTGTCAAAAGAAAAGCAAAAGATTAGATCATAAATATGATTTGCTTGTTAGGCTAAACCAATGCTATTGATATTTAAAATATACTCTTATATTCACTTTTATAATTACTTCTGAAACATTTCTCCATTTTTAGAATAAATTTTACTTCTATCCTTATTTCTTCGTCTCCAATTTCTCTTGCCAAAGACAGTCAAAACAAGCCAAGAGTTCACCTTAAAATCTAAGGAAAACATCCCAAAGCTCTGATCAAACTCTAAGCAACCACATATGGGGCTCCAGGAGGTGGGAGAGCAAAGGGGGTGTTTTTGCTGGTTGGGCCTATATTATAGTCCCTTTAAATCCGTTTTTGAAAAATAATGATATATATACACATGTATACCTTCATATACATATGTTCATTCATACATACAGACACATATGAAATATTGTACCCAGCAGTATTTCCTAGAGAAAGCCTTGTTAAAATGCAGAATCTGATTTAGGAAATCTAGGGCAGGGCCTCAGACTCTGCATTACCACCAAGCTTCTAGGTGATGTGTGCTGCAAGTCTGACAGCACATTGCCTGTCAACATTCTAGGATATATAGATTTTGTTTGGGAAATTAGTATAATTATGTAGATATATGTTTAAATACAAGTATCACAATATTAAAAATCATAAATGACAAAAATATGAGAATATACAGCTTAATCAATTTAAAGTTCAAGATAAATCTATCCTCCAGCAAGCTAATTAGATAATACTATTATGCCCCAAATCCCTTTCTTCTTAAAGGTATGTAGTCAAGACTGCACGATCTTTAATGTAAACTTTTATTTCACTTTTATCAAAATCACTCATAAGCATTTTATCATTTACTGATGTGTATTATTATTTAAATGTTTCAAGGGTATGAATTGTTGCCCAATATTTTAAGTTCATTAGGGACAAAATCAATACATAACATTGTCTAGAAAAATGAAAACACCGTTAACCCCAATAATTTATATTAACCTATTTCATTTTGTTTCAGATATGTCGGTCATGTGATAATGATTATTTGATGATAATTTCTTGAAATATGTATTGAGAGACCATATTTCAACTATCTGAAGAGATGTGCAGGTCTTAACAGCCATAAGAAAATCACTGTAAAAACAAAATCATGACTCAATATAAAATGAATTTGTGTTTACAAGTATTATAGAGTTTATCTAAAGATTTAAAAATTCTTCATTTCTTATCAATTAATTTTAAATATAAAATGACATTTTCACTTGTTCAGTGTATTGTTATATGGTTTGGTAAAACAACAATAGCAATATGGCCTATCAATCAAAGGGGATGCTTTTAAGGATATAATACAGATGCTGTATTTATAGCTCAGGTAAAAATGTAGGAGCACCCAAAGTGTTTTTTCACATAAAGCAAAAGGTGATAAAGGATTATTAAATGCTTTGTCAAAGTATATTTTGAGAACATGTGGCTTTAATTTTGCTTCTAAAGTATCTCATAAGCCTAAACATAAAATAGAATTACTCAATACAGGAAAATTAACTGATTATTTGCTTGTCTAACCATAGTCATCAATTCAGCTGGGAACCGGAAAAATAATCCATATTAAGTCATAGAGGCCTCATATTCAACAGTGTCAAACATTTGTGATTTTTCACGGATGCTCTGGTTTCCACAAGTGTCCAAATAACCTCACCTGCTTTTCCAATTTGTCTCCTAGACAGTGCTGTGGGTCAGTGATCCCTATTATGTCCCCTCAATGCAGTGGTTAAATAATGATAAATAATTTAAAATGTGGCAGGTAGTCCACATCTTAATGTCAATCATCTTTACTCATGCAATATTTGTCAAGTTAAAATGGAAGCTACTTCCATTTCAAACTCTCGGCTTTTATGTATACAAATACATTTTCTTAAATTCAATTTTCTTAAATTACATATTTTGCAGAGATGATTGAACAAAAAACTCAATTCAATTTGAAAAATAAGGTAAGAGAAATTATGCCAAAAATACTTAATATAATTACAAATATGCCGATAATATACATTTTTTCTAGAAAAATGATTATACCCTCTTTCCATTATTAATTATGAGAATGAAAGGATTCAAAATGTTCCTGCTGTATTCTTATTTCAAATGCATTCACTTTGCAATTTCTATTATTTAGTTAGTTTAGGCAGCTCAAATAGTAATTATTTTTTGAAATACTTAACACAAGTTAAAGCCCACAGTAAAAGGTTGGACCTTTGTTCAATTCACTTTAGAGTACAAAAGCTGGAGTAGATGTACAAGTCGAGTTCACATACAGGAAGACTGTGTGTTGGTGGAACCATCACATTTAAATAAATGAAGGAGTAACGTCGCATGCCAGTACTCACTTTCCTCGATTTCATGAAAGATTTTTTTTACTGCCAAACTCTTGGCTTAGGAAACTGCTATAGTCCATGCACTCCACTAGAGGGCTCTGAAGAGGCAGGAGCCACCGCGGCTGAACATTCTGTTGTTTAGATCTGTTCATTGACATAGAGGCCTTCACAGGAATAAGCACAATTTTATTTTTAGATGCAGTTTGATTAATTTTCTAATTTGTAGTAATTAAGAAGGGTTTAGATGCCTATGTACATCTGTGAGTTTTATCTGATTATGTAACCTTGTATTTACCGTATCTGGACTCTATGATTAGTTCATCACAGTCCTGAGCCATCAAGAAAAAAATGTCACATTATCACATTTGATTCCTTGTTCAGAGAACTCTACCCATTTCCACGCTAAAGAGTAATCACATGGGTGATATACTTTCTTCTTATTATTCACCTTTATTGCAGTGTTTCCTCATTGGATTTCTCCATGAAAATATTTAATGAGAATGACACGAATGTAAGATTTACAATCCATTACAGATATTTTTGAAAAATGTTTTAGTAAAACTTACTGTAAATGGCAAGGAAATATAATGAAATTAGTAATTAAACAGCATCACCAAAATGAGTCACTTTAGCATATGGAGCAGAGAGAAAAATGGATTCATCTATAACAACTATGATAAAGGTATTGTGGAGTGCAACAACTACAAAAAAAACCCGAATTATTTTGTCTCAGCACTTTAATTTAAATGGACATAATTTCAAGAAGGATCCAAACAAAAATTGATAGACCAAATGTCCTAATCTGTTTTTGGCAGCAGCATACCTGACATTCCCATGGAGCATGTCTTGCTTCCATCAGTAAAAGTGACTTACCCCTGCGTCATTTTCGAAAGAGACATGCTATACTCTGAATAAGTACGGAAAAATCTTTGTAAAGATGATCTTCTCTGGAGGAGAACATGCTTAGCTTAGAAAACTGAATCTATTTTCTATCTCTACTGTTAAAACTTGCAAATATCTATTTGTAATATCCTTCAAAGTGGATGTTTGCACAAGTTCCATAATATTAGCGATGTCTTTTTTTTTTAACAATATTCTAAGTCAGGATTGTATTTAATAGGTTGTTGGTTACTCTTCATTTATGGAGTAATATGACAAATGTAAAAAATACCATATTGTATTGTGATGAGCCTGGTGAAGTGGAGATTACTTCTTTGTTGGAAGTATAAGAATAACCCGTGAATGCTAAGTAGCCTTACAGACCACCTGTAACCAAAGTCTGATCCTGCCGAAAATGACTGTCATCCAAAACACTATGTAATTAGATGCCAGAGGAGCAGAGATTTTGGTCCATTTTTCTCATTGTTGTATTCCCATAATCTGGAATATTGCCAGACACATAGTAGGCCCACAGTCAGTATTTGGTGAGTGAATGAAAATGTATTTCACTTCTTGATAATATATTTAAAGTTTTATTTTTTATTAGTATTTTTTTTTACTCTTTTGGATTCATTTCATGCCAGACTTCACCTACTTGCTTCTTTAATTTTCTATTTCAAACAGTTTAACATAGCTCAGAAATGTAGGCACAAGAAGTTAATTATACAGCAATGAGTAAGATTTATTCCATTGTATTTGAATAAATTAATATATATTGCATTGTTTATAAAAATTAAAGTAGTAATCTTACACCCCCCCTTAGAAAGATGGATGACTGGTTGAGTGAAAAATATTAAGGTGCTATTTAAAATGAACTATTGGCCCTCGAGAGAGAGAGACAAAAGTTATTTTTAAGGTGACCAATAAATAAATAGCAAAAAACTTTTCTACATATTCATTTAATTTATTTAACAAACTTTACATTAACTTTATTATCATTCATAATACATTGATTTCATAAAGAGTGAAGGAAGCACAATGAAATTATCATTTAACAAAATAATGCAAATATTTTCAGTCTGCAAGATTATTTTATTTTATCTCTTTACTTTTGGTTTTTTGAAATTTAAAATACTTGAAAAGCAATATTGTATTTTATGGTTTCCCCCCCAAATAGGAAAGGGGGTGTTCTCATGCCATTAAGATTTCAACAAATTGAACCACACAGAGAGCTCTAGGCCTCGTGATTGCATAAATAATAAAAGAGTAACTTTTCAGTGTGTACATTTGAAATAACTGCAAAAGTAATAAATCATTATATTCAATCAAATTTCAATTTTTAGATTTCCTTTTAAGAGGCTATTTAATGGAGGAAGAATGAATAAAGGAAGTATAAAGTTTTTTTAGAGCAATAAAACTGCTCTGTATGGTAGTATAATGATGGATACATGTTGTTATACATTTGTCCAAACCCATAGAATGTACAACACCAAGAGTGAACCCTAACGTAAACTATAGAATCTGGATGACAAGGATGTGTCAATGTAGGTTCAGCAATTGTAACAAGTGTACCACTCTGCTGGGAGAATGTTGATAATGAAGGAGGTTTTGCATGTGTAGGGGTAGGAGGTATATGGGAAATCTTTGTACCTTCCTCTTAATTTTGCTGTGAACTTCAAACTACTCCAAAAATAAAACCTTTATTAAAATAGTATTTAATATCCACAACATTTAACTTGTATTTTTAATTAATTGTATGACATGTAAGTGATATTAATTTTAGGAGCATCAATATTCAAAAAGCTATCATTTTTTGTTTTATTTATGAAATATCTCACTGTGCAATAAAGTGAATATAACATCTGATTTATAGAGAAAGCCTGAGATTAAAGTCCTTATTTTTCTTCAGGACAAGCACAGAACAGGAAAAGATAGTGCCACACAAGCCCTTTTATGTTGCTATACCTGCTCGTGTGTTGGCTGGCATCCATCATGTTATCCTTTACTTGCTTAATTTGTTTTCCTCATCTATCTACAATTATATGAATATTCTTTTATAGCCAATCATAATTTTTCAGTCTTAAGACTGTAAGGAAAGAACTTAGAGAAAAAATTTAATGCATTGTTTGTCAGGTTAAAAGAAGAACCTAGCTCCTTCTAGTTTAGTTATTCAAAAATTTAAGAATCAACAGGGCCGTCTTTGGTCAAAGACAAGATTTCTAGTAGGACTAAAAACAGAATTCAGGCTGTTTAACAGAGAGTATCTACGTATTAGAGAGGCTTTCCGGCTTGGAAAAATGAGTCCTTATTCCCTTGGATGCTTCTATGCTTTATGGAGCATTGAAGTCCTGGAATAAAAACAGTAAATGATGTTGCAGTAAGACCTCTGACACACTGCATGGTTCTTCAAAGAAATCTTAGGACTTGGAAATCTTGAAACCTACTTCACCAGGTTATATTTAAATAGAATAAATAGGGAAATTAACAAGGGAAAAGAAAAGGCTGATGTAAATTGTGAGTATAGAAGATTCATAATATCCCCCAAATCATCCTAACCTTCAAAATAAATTCTAACAGGTATTTTGGCTCAATCACAAGCTCTCCAGAAAGCAGTAAGTCCTCAAAGAAATAGGGTAACTGTAATTTTAAGTGACAGACACAATGATTCAATCCACTTGATCAAGACACGATTTTCCATCACCTTACTCCGCATGTATGAGCATGTAACAGCTATTTAGAAATTCCTGCGTGATATTATTAGAAACTTTTCAAGAGGTTTTCCTAAAAATAAATTTTTCATCTCTATTTCCTTGCTTACATCTGGAGAATGGCAGCTTTGCATATTTTGGGGGAGAAGGCTAACAAAGTTCTAGATATCTGTCTCACTGCTTGCTAACGAATGACTTCCAGAGGAGTGCTGGACAGATAATTAAGAAATGATAGGCAGCAACTAGAACAAGAAGTGAGGGTGAGAGTAAATGTTCAAGCTCAAGACATACAGAAGGCATGAACTCTTTAAAGCTAATTAGATAACAGGCCGCAGTTAGAGATCAATAAATGCAGTTTTTTTGAGATTTATATGAAGTAATGTTTTCTAATGCTTAGTGATCCTGTATTTTTCTTCTATGAAAATAAAGATGGCAAATGAAAATAAAGTGAAAGTACCAATGGAATACTGTAAAGTTTCCCTAAAAATAAAAATTTGATTATGAAAAGCTACTTTTTCTTTCACGGGTTTTAAAATTCCAGCAATTCAATATTTTCAAGTGTTTAAATTTAAAAAGGACCAACTCAAAATAGAGATGAAAAGAATATGCTGATTCTTAAATGTATTTATTCACTATTTTAAATTATGTTATTAATTTATGTTTCCTATTGAACTTTTAAAATAGGAACCTGGACTAAAAATACATACCGTGAAACATATCAATTTGGAAAATTGAAAGAGGGTGTATCTATCATTTTGGGGGTTGATAAATATATCAGCTGCATTCCTCCGAAGTTATTTCTATCAGGAAATGAAATGTCAGGATTTTTTTCAGTCAAGTAACTGTGGCAAAACTGTATAATTTAAATATTCCACTTACATATTTTTGTGGAAGGATCCCTGAATGGTAATTGCAATATTTGAGCTCAAGTCTTATTTCATTTAGAGGAAAAAATATAACCTTAGTGGCAAGAAAGTGTTAGAACATGTATCATGGAATTAAAGATTCAGGACCACATACTACGTATATACAAAACCCTTACAATCTCTTACTAAAGTTATCTGTGTCATCAATAGCAAGATTTAATTTCAGACTCATACAATCAAAAGTTAACTGTAATATTATAGAATTCATCAGTTATAATTTGTCTGCAGAGTTCCACTGTTTACAAAGATATCTAAAATATTATAAACACAAAACTTATGGTTTTGATCAACCTAAACAAACCAACATCAATAATGCTACTTATTTTATCTTAAAATATATTGCCAATATTTAAAAATCATTTTTATAGTCACATTAACATTTAGTCCTGTGGACATATTGCACTTTGACAATTCATTTGTTTCAATTTTTAACATCACTTTTATTTAGTTATAATTTTCATAATACTGTACATGCATTTAAAGTGTAAATGACTTGAATTTTGATGGATGCATACACCTGTGAAACCCCCACACAGAATATTTTCATCATCACAAAAAGTTTTCTCATGCAATCCATCTCTCCTTTGTACCTCAGCCCCAGACAACCACTGATCTGAGATAGATATAATGTGTTATAAACATTTTCTCTCATACTTTGGTTTACCTTTTTGTTTTACATTTTTGTTTTCTGAATATCGTATTTTGAAAAGTTTTTCATTTCAATAAAGTCCAGTTTACATATTTTTGTATATATTATGTTTTTGTGTCCTCTCTAAGCAATCTTTGTCTATTTTAAAGTGACTAAATTTTTCTTCTATGTTTTTTTCCTGGAATTTCTGGAATTTTAGTTTTTCTATTAAGGTACGTCATTTGTTTACAGTGTATTTTTGTCAGAGGGCTGTCATGCCAGAGAACCAGAAGAACTGATTTTCTAGTATTAAGTCCAAAGGCAGTCTGCCATAGAACTGAGATGAGCTGTTGCTGCAGATAAAATCCAAAGATACTCTTCTGGACACTCTTCTCCTGCTTTGGGGAGGCTGGTCTTTTTGTTTCCTTCAGGCCTTCAGTTGATTGGACGAGGCCTACCCACATTATGGAAAACAGTTTGCATTCCTCAAAGTCCACCCATTTAAGCATTAATCTGCTTCAAAATTATCTCAAAATCCCCTTTGCACTTAAAACATCCAAAATAATGTTTGATCAAATGTTGGGCACTCCATGGCCCAGCCAAGTTGACACATAAAATTAATCATTATAAACACCATTAATAATGATGTTAGCTGGAGACTTTTTGTATACGCCTACCATTAGATCAGGAAAGTTCCTTTCTATTTCTAGAAGGGTAAAGTCTTTATTTACTATAAATGAATGTTGAATGTTATCAAATACTTTCTCTGCTTCTTTTGAAAGAATCATGGTTTTTATACTTCATTCTGATATGTTGAATTAAAATGATTGATTTTGAACGTTAAAACAAAATTGCTTTCCTGGGATGAATGCTACATGATTATCATCTATTATCTTTTAACATATTTTTGCATTCAATTGACTAATATTTTCTTAATGAATTCTGTATATATATCATGTGAGATATTAATCTATAATTTTCTTTTTTTGTAATGTCCTTTTCAGGTTTTGGCTAGTCTAGTAAGATGAGTTAGAAGGTGTTCTCTCCTCTTATAGTGTTTATGTACAATTCCTTGAATGTTTAATAAGTCGCCCATGAAATCATTGGGCCTAGAGTTTTCTTTCTGGGAAACTTTTAAGAATAAATCAAATGTCTATAACTTATTCAGGTCCTGCTTAATTCCTCTCAGCAATGTTTTTAAATTTTTACTGGCATCGTCTTTAATATATTTTGTTAATTGTATTACTAAATGGCAATTCATATTTCATATTTTATTTTGTGCCTTGTTAAATTTCTTCAAGGAATTTGTCCATTTCAAATAAATTCTTGATTTTCTTGACATATATATTTAAAAATATGTAATATAAATTATTCTATGCATTATTACCCCTTAAAACTATATAAATTTTTCCTGAATATTTTTATAACCTTGTAAGAGCTCTCACCATTTTATTAGCGTGCTTCTCTGAGAAATGCCTAATGGCTTTGATTGAATTTAGAAATACCAAAAAGCTATTTTCTAACCACACTTTTATGAACACTTTACACAATGTGAATAGCAATATCTGTATTAGTGTTTTATACCCATTTCTAAAATTTTATAACTATTTGAAATCATAGGATCACAAAATGTTTAATACCTGAAGAATGTTTACAGATTATTTATTATAAACTTGTCCTTTTGTTTTGCTCACTAAAATAACATTCTATTCTTGTCAAACATATTTTTATGTCTAATTGATATGCCTGGCTCAATAGGCTTAAAAATATGTTTGGCCATGATTACTCAAAAATAAATGATGGAGGTGGGCATACACAGAGAGGGCATCACAACTCATAACAAAATTGTATTTCAATCATCCTTAATATAAATGATAAACTAATTAATACATGTAACTAGAAAATATATAAAGTTCTTTGCATTTGTCTACTTCTCATCTTTGTCAAGATAAAGTACACAAGCATGACATTAGCTATACTTATTTTTAGACTGTCACTGATTCCCTATGTTGAAATTAAGTGAAGTTGAACCATTCTGTTTCAAATTTCTTCAACTGAAGCACCATATGTGTTCCTCATATCTTCATTTCTAAGAACATAATAGCAAACATTTCAGAGAAAATATCACCCATGTACACATATAGGATTTCAAGAAAAGTTTTCACAAATGTCCTCCTCACACTAAAATTTGCCAAATAAATTCTTCAGAAGAGACTTCTATCATTGTCAGGGTCACGTAAATACTGACGGTACTGTGATAATATTTAAACATATTTTGTTATAAAGTATGAGATGTCCAATTTCCTTAAGTACTAAGGTGACAGTTGATATCGCTGACATTTCACTTTGACACTTCTTTTTTTGTTTTTATTGTGAAGGTATATCTTCAGTTTTTCAAATGCATGGTTTTAAATGTTTTTTAGAGCAATTTTTGTCAAATCACAGATAAATCAAAATTTGTGTTATTTTTTAATATGAGTTGTGTCGTGGTAGCAATGCAGCACAGACAGAAGGAAATATCAGTGAAGTGTCTGTGAAGGATGCAGCTGATTAACACACAGTGCATTGATGATTTGAGAAGTTCTGATCTGGTGATTTTAATCTTGAAAATGAGCCACATGGGCGACCTGAGACCAAGGTAGATAATGATGAGCTGAAAGCTCTAGTGGAAGCAAATCCGTCTCAACCTCTGCGTGAATTAGCAGCAAGGTTTGATGTCACTATTCCAATAATATGGAACCATTTGAAACAAATCACAAGGTAAAAAAGCTGAATAGATGGGTTCCACACGAATTAAAAGAGTGTTAGAAGAGAAATTCTCTTGAAGCTTACCTTTCTTTGCTGTCATGACATAAAGGCGAATGATTTCCACGCCATTTTGTTATGTGTGATGAAAAATGGATTCTTTTTGACAATTGCAAGTGTTCGGCACAATGGTTGGATAAAGATGAAGCACCAAAACACAGTCCAAAACTGAATATTCATCAAAAAAAGCTAATAGTGTCTGTTGGGAGTCAAGCGTTAGTATTGTCCACTACAGCTTCGTGAAACCTGGTCAGTCGATTACAGTGGATGTCTACTGCAACCAGTTAGATGAATTGATGAGGATGCTTGTGATTAAGCAGCCAAGACTGGCTAATAAAGACAGGCCAGTCCTCTTCTAGGACAAGGCTTGACCACATGTTGCACAAACAACATGTTGCTCATACAGAGGCTGGACTTGGAAACTCTGTCATCCATCGTATTCATCAGATCTTGCACCAACTGATTACCACTTCCTCCAGGCTTTGGAGTACTTCTTGCAAGGACACATATTCAATTCCCAAGAAGCTGTGGAAAACACCTTTCATGATTTCATCATCACTAATTCTCCATGCTTCTTGGCTGCTGGCATAAACAAGCTATCCGTTACAATGGCAAAATTGTGTCAATAGTTTAGGCACATATTTTGACCATTTATACTGCTTCGTGTTTGAGATATAATAAACTACACTTTTGATTTGAAATTGGACCCTTCATATTTAATGACCTTAATATAAAGCAGGTTATTAGCTAGAAGTATTCTTTTCTTCCCTTTTTCTTTACGAAGTCAGAACATGAACAGCAGTGTTCTTTTTTCCTGCTTTTCTGAACTTAACAGACATGAAATCACTCATGGCTGATTTCCATTTCTTAAAAATGTGTCAGTGCAGAATACCCTTGAATCACTTATGAATGCACTACTGCCCCAGGAAAAATGTCTGTATCAAGACTGTTGTTTTCTGATAAGCTCAAAGAACCCAATCTTAGTATAACAATATGGGACTCTGTATTTACACCTCATCAGGGGCATTTGTTGGTAGTGAAAGGAACAAAGTGAGGACTTAACCTGATCTGGGACATACCATGTCCTTTGGGATCCAAAGTAGATCTATTTGCGCCTAGAATACAGAGATCTCTTCAAAGAGTTGCATTAGTTCTTGCCCTGTCCTCTAACCAGGAGTTTTATGCCAATTTTCTCTTAAAAACTTTATTTTGAGATTCTGATACTAATTTTTAAACATCTGTATTGAGATATGCAATACCCATATTTTAAAAATAACCCATTTGAAGTGTGAAATTCAGTGGTTTTAGTACATTCGTAGAATTGTGCAACCATCACCACAATCTAAATATACAACATTTTAACCACCCCAAAAGTAACCTCCTACTCAT
The DNA here is from genome assembly GCA_963574885.1 of Lepilemur ruficaudatus. NCBI lineage: Eukaryota > Metazoa > Chordata > Mammalia > Primates > Lepilemuridae > Lepilemur > Lepilemur ruficaudatus. Next base: position 42,726 of record CAUYRT010032797.1, read on the forward strand.
TACCATTCAAGCCCCAATTAGCCTCCCTGCATCTCCTCAGCACAGCAATTAGGTAACCACAAACTATCTTTGTGTCTATAAATTTGCCTATATTGGAAATCACATAAAACAAAATTATACAGTGTGGGGTCTTTTGTGATTGGCTTCTTTCACTTGCATAATAGTTTTGACATTCATCCATGGTGTGGCATACATTAATATTCTATTCCTGTTAATAAACATTGGAGTTGTTTCCATTGTTTGGCTACTATGAATAATGCTGCTAGGAATGCTCATTAACAAGTTTTTTTTGTGGATATATGTTTTCATTTCCCTTGGGTGCACACCTGGAAGTAAAATTGCTGGAATATATAGTAGTATCTTAATAGTTAACTTTTTGAGGTACTTAAAATTGTTTTCCAAAGAGGATGCCCCATTTTACTTTTTCACCAGTAATGTATCAGAGATCCAATTTTTCCACATCCTCCCCAGGACTTGTTGTTTGTCTTTTTTGTTATAGTCATCATAGTGTAGTCCTCTCTGTGAGCTCCCACCTCCATCATTTATTTTTGAGCAATTATACGCTTTTAAGACTTTTGTAGTTTTAGCTATTAATTTACAGCCATGATTATTTTTTAATTTGTGTTTGTGTGTATGAAAGAGATCCAATTTAATTATTTTGCATATAAACATCCAGTTGTCCTAACACCATTTGTTGAAAAGACTATTCTTTCTCTATTTTATTGTCTCAGCACTCTTTTCAAAATCATCTTTTTAATTTTAATTTTTATGAATACATAATAGTTGTACATATTTATGGGGTACATGTGATATTTTGATGAAAGCATGCAATGTGTAATGATCAAGTCAGAGGAATTGGGATATCCACCACCACAAACATTTATCATTTCTTTGTGCAGGGAATGTCCCAAGAGCATCCTTCTAGTTATTTGAATATACAATAAATTATTGTCAAGGACAGGTACCCTATTGTGCTACCAAATGCTAGATCTTATTCCTTCTATCTAACTGTATTTTTGGACCGATTAACTAGCCTCTCTGTATCCCCTCCCTTCCACTACTCTTTTGAGCCTCTGGTAACCATCATTCTACTCTCTACCTCCATGAGGTCAACTCTTTTAGCTCTTACACAAAAGTGAGAACATGTGACATTTATCTTTCTGTGCCTGGTTTATTTCACTTAACATAATGTCCTGTAATTTCATCTATGTTGTTGCAAATGACAAGATTTAATTACTTTTTATGGCTGAATAATATTCCATTGTGTATATGTACCACTTTTTTAAATCCATTTATCCATGATGTACACTTAGATTGATTCCATATCTTGGCTATTGTGAATAGCTTTTTCTGAAAAAATCATTCAATACCAATCAGTCAATGTGGTGACTACCATGACATACCCTCTCTTGTCTTACTTTCTCCTCAAATCAGAGCCAAAATAACATATTCACTTCCAGAAAAGCAGGCCTTTGAGATCCAGAAAACACACTATCTTTCATTTCCAAATATTTCCTGTAAATAAAAATGGCTTCCTTAGAAGGAAGAAAAAAGAGAAACAAATGTAAAAGTAAATACCCTTTATGACCGATTCCAGTCTCTATCTTTTTCAAAGCTGAGAGTGGTTAGAACATTTGGCATTTTGATTTATTTTTAAGCTGTATTTTTAATACACATCAATTTGTAAAGATATTAGATTACATTTTTCTTGAATCACTGCTCAAGCTACCTTTTACTTCCCCTCACTTTCTCCACTCCCAAGATCTGCAAAAATCAAATCAGTTATTCAATGGCCAAGAGCTCAGCTCTGCAGTGACAGTAGTGAAAATTCTACATCTCCTTTCCAAAGGTTACCTATTTTCTTCCTTATTGTATCATTGTAATACTCTTTTGCCTATAAGAGATTTTGTCTGGATACACAGATAGTTTCCTCAGAGAACAATAGTAGGATTCAGTAAACTTTCTATAAGTGCCTTCAGCTAAAAAATAAAAAATCCAAGAGAAAGTATCACACTTTAAAAAAAAATTATCTTCTTTACACTGCAATGTTCTAAGAGAAACATTTTAAGTCCCAATAAGAAACAAACAAATGAAACTAAACTCTGCCTGTATGTCTTCCTATAATTTAGCAACAAAAATGACGAAAATGGTGGTAAGCCTTTCTTTCTTTCCTTGCTATTATATCAGAAACAAAGTCCATTTCATTTTAAACAGATTTGAATCTTAGAAATATAGTTGCCATGTTAGTTGAAATGGCCTGGTCTCTAAAAGCCTGATATTTATCATCTAAGGAATGTTAGAAGATTTACAGTAAAATCAGCTTTTAAAGTATGAAAGATGTGCGATATCGATTGTGGTGGGAATGGTAAAAAGTGTGCATTTTAAGCAACTTTGTCTGCCTTGAACATCAGCAGATGCCATCAATGAATTCCAAATAGAAACACGTGAGATTTATCCTCCTCTATGATTTCTCTCAACCAGCATTATCCATTCACTCAGGAGCACTTACATTCCTGGAACAAGAACAACAAAAAGAAAGAGCTCTTGAAATGCAACACAGAAGGATATTTCTGCCCAGGGAAAAAGAAATGCTTCACATAACTCTATTTCATTTATAAAGTATATTCTGAAAGACATAATGTCTGCTTCACTACTATAAGGGAATATTTTGATGCAAAAAAATTTCACTTAGGTTTAAATAAAACAATTTTAAAGTAACTTTTGGTATTTGAATATTGATCCTGATGACATATCATTCACTATTTGCAACAAAATTTAAAGTAATATAGTTTCTCATGATGAGAAACATGATACATGATATAAAAACATGATACAAACACTGAGTTTAGTGCTATTTCTAATTTAGTATATTTAAGAATATTTATGACACATTTATTTTTTTAACTTGACTAAATTTAACAAAGGCACAATACAAATTATCTGAGAACACAAATTCATGAAAAGTCACAAGTATTGGATACTTGGATAAGGTAATGTAACAACCTTAAATGCAACTTCTTAGACACTATCAGCTCCAATGTGTAAATATGGAATTATATATTAGTAGCCCAAGTTCTGTCTGATATATTGGTTTAAAAACAAAACTTTAGCAGCAGATATAATGATAATCTTTCACAGAAACAATCATAATATTTCAAAGAATTTTAAAATGCATGCCTTAAAATAATTTATGTAGAAAATTTTTGTAATAATATTTATAACTAAAAGAAAAAGCAAAGAAATCCCAAATAGAACAATAGCTAAATAAATACCATATAATAGAATATTACATAGATATTAAAATTATATTTTTTCAAGAGCATTCAATTATTTGATAAAATGCTAATGATAGAAAATGTCAAAATATCAGACTGTAGAATTATATACATTACTAGTTAGATTACTTAAAAATTAAAAACATATGCACAGAAATAGATTGGAAAGAAAATAAACCAATAAAAAAGTCACCAAGCAATTACATTAGGTAGTTAAATCATGTTAATTTTTATGTTCTTTGCTGTATGTTCTCCCTTTTCTTTTACTGTGTATGTACTACTTTACAGATTAAAAAAAAAGTTACTGTCATTTGCTTTCTAATAACAGAGCAGTTAAAAGAAATGCCAACATCTATTAAAGCAGCTAGATTATCAGAGGGAGATAAATATTCTGTGGTCTTCCCAGTAAAGCTTAAAAAAAAAAAAGATTACCATTCTGAATGAATGATGATGGCTTCTGTCAGGAATCAAGTGGAAAATTTAGTTTCAAGGAAGATAGATACTAGATACTACTTGCAAGTTCCCTATACAATTCTAAGAAAACCAAAAGCCAGGTAATTTTATTTGCTACATTGAACATATGTGTGTGTGTGTGTGTGTGTATACACACACACACAAACACATAGGTATTTGCGTATATTTGTCCATTTATATATGTACATACATATATGCATGCATGCACATATGCAAGAATCAAGATAGATAGATACATATTAATGTATGTGTGTATGTAAATTTCAGGGAATAAAGTACCCCAACATGCCATATTAGGCTATGTCAAAAAAATTGACTATATCTGCAGAACTTAGGTGCAAGTGGCTCTGTTTTGAAAGAAGATTACATTTGAAACCAGTACGATGAAAATGGAAGAATCTTGCCCTGGGCAGACTTCCAGGAACTGTAGAAGCCTTTTCTTTTCACCTTAAGCAACATGTCCAGAGTTTCCATCTTCTGGCTCTTCTCAAGCTTCTGCTCTACTTTTCCTTCTAGTCTGTCTCAGAATTCTTGAATTCTACTTCATAGTTTAAGAACCAATGCTTCCAATTTCCTTCCTGAGATTTTACTTTTATTTTAGTGCATCCATTCTTTTTCTTTTGAATTTCAGACAGAGGTAGTCTCCTGTCCCTTTCTGAGATTTAACTCTGACATGTTGCTTTGATACAATCCTCTTCTGCACATCTTCCTTCTAGAATATTGCTCCATAGCCTATTGATACCCTGTTACCTTTCAGGATGTCATCAATCTCTTGTTCCATATTGGTTCTTTCTCCCCAAAGGCAATCTCAAGATTGCCTCCAACTAAGAAAAGCCTTTATTTAACTCATTCTTCTAAGTACAGATTCATACTATCATACTTTTATTCATGCATTTAACCAATCATTATTGAACACATAATATGTGCCTGGCACTATTCTAGGTGCTAGGAATATAACATTGGCTCAAATAGAGGAAATTCCTGATCTACTAGAGTTTCCATTCTGGAGATGATAGGGGAAAGGCATAATAGAAAAATATGCATTTTTTTAATATGTTGGGTTGTAATAATTGTTAAAAAGAAAGAGCGGGAGGACACAATAGTAAGTGGTAAAAGGGAATTGGCTCTTTAAATCAGGTGGTCACAGTTTATTTGTTAAGATGACATCAGAAAGAAACAAGGTAGTGTCACGTGAACAACAGAAAATTACAGGAATTACAAATGTAAAGAAAGGCCTAAGACAAGGGAAAGTCCTTTGTGCTTTGTTCAAGGAACAGCCAGGATATCCAGGTGGCTGCAGCACAGTTAGCTGTTCTTGGGGATTTGGGAAGAGAGGGGGAGATGAGTTCAGAGACTTACAAATGATGCTGAGGCTTGTGGCCCATGATAAGAACTTCACATTTCATTTGCAATAAGATTGGAAGTGATCAGTGGGCTTAGAGCATTGGAGTAATGTAATAACTTTTCTCCTTTTTCTGCCAGATTTCTTGAATTCATAATCTTCAATTTGCTCTTTTTATCTTTTCACTGACTGCTGGCATCCACCCATACTATTTAACTAAGACTAAACTAAAAAAAAAAAAAAAAATCACCAACGGTCTTCTAATTGCCACGTTGCCCAGCTTTATACCTAATTTCTCATCCACTGTACACAAAGAGTCTTCCTCTCCTTGGCTTTTCTGTTCTTTTCATGCTTCTGTTCTTTATGGTCTCTGTGTGCTAGGTCCTCTGTCTAATTACTAAGCAGCTCCATGTGAAATTCCTATAAACACTTCTAATTCATATTTTGCAACTCAAACCTGTTTCTTCACTACAATCCCCCTCTTTCTTGTGGTCCTCAATTAATGTTAGTACTTCTACTAAGAATCCTACTGCCATATTCAATTTTTTCCTCCTTTCATAACAATTACACACAATTGGATATCATTCCTATGGGTTCTACGGCTCCACTGCATTTTTTTTCTTTTGAGACAGAGTCTTGCTGCATCACCCAGGTTAGAGTGCAGTGGTGTCATCATAGCTCACTGTAGCCTTGAACTCCTGGGCTCAAACAATCCTTCTGCCTCAGCTTCCTGAGCATCTGGGACTACAAGTACGCATCACCAAGTTTGGCTAATTTGTCTTATTATTCTTAGAGACAGAGTCTCGCTAAGTTGCTCAACCTGGTCTTGAACTCCTGGCGTCAAAAGATCCTCCTACCTTGCTTTCCTAAAGTGTTGGTATTACAGGTGTGAGCCACTGTGCCTGGCTTCCACTGTCTTTTAAATCTGTCTTTGTTATCTCTTCTTTCCCTTTCAAATGTTTTTTTCTTATGTTTTTGGAGGAAATTCATCTCTGTACTCCTGTAACCAGAAGCTTCTCCACACTTTTCTCCAGGAGGAAAAAAAATACAATTGTACATCCATCTCTGTAAAAGCCTCATCACCTATTTATCTGTTCTAAAATTTGCTTGCTTCTCCAGTTCTCAAAGAATAAAGCCTAACCCCTTTAGCAAAGTATCTGTAGTTCTCGACAAGGTCCAGTCCCACTTCCCAAAGTTTCCACACCCCAGCATGGACGGAATTATGATCATAAGATACTTAACTCTACTCTGCCTCTGCCTTTTTGTCTACTTACTTGGGTGAGCTTATTATATCTTCTTCATCTTTCACCAACACATGGTCACTAGCTTGTATAATTTGAGTTGTCATTTGTGTAGATCTCTTTTCAGTTCTTCCGTTAGAATTTATTACCACATTTTCTGTGACTTGAGATTATATTATTTATAAAATTATCCTTCCAATTTACATTGTATTATCAACACTTACATTTACATATTTCAGTCTACATTGTTTTACTATAAGTATCTTGAGCATCTGTTCTCTCGTTATCATTTAAGTAACCATGGTGCTTTGTACATGAGAAGGACTCAAAACTGGTTTCTAAATAGCATTGAAAAGGATGTATATCACTAACAATTCAATTATATGGGACGTTTTAAAATGATACAACAAAAAAATAGTAAACATATACTGACTACTGTGATAAACATTACAACAATTTACTAATGAATCTAATTTTCTTCTTCCAAGCACAAGGATCACAACTTATCCAATCTCCCAATGACACACATGGCTATGGTATGTCAGGTACTTCAACCCAGATACATGAATAGAAGTTATGTATGTCATTTCCAGGGAGTGAACACTTACAAGTTGCGCTGCAATTTTTTATCTTCTCTTTTTCTCCTCTTGGTGACTCTAACATTCCAGTTGTAGGTCTTTCATCATCTTGAGTCTTAAGATGGACATGTATCATGAGCAAGAAATAAACCTGTTATTTTAAACAACTGAAACATTAATGTTTTAAAACAGAATCAGTTTATAAAGACTATCTAAAGAATGGAAAAACAAACACCACATGTACTTCACTACTAAATTGGAACTAAGTGATGAGCACACACGTGCATAGAGGGAAAAAATCCTCATTGGAAATCAAGATAGGGGAAGGGAGGAGGAGGGAATGGGTAAAAACCTATCTAACATGTACAATGAACACTATCTGGGTGACAGGCACACTTTTAACCCTGACTCAGCATTACAAAAGTGATCCATGTAACCAAAAACATTTGTATCTCTATAATAATTTGAAATAAACTTATTTTTCATTAAAAAAAGAGTAATGCAGCTATTTATTATGCTTCTTTTAACTAATACAACTACTCACTGTGTGCCTCTTACTCTGCTAATTGTAATACAAGTTCCTATAAGTTAACTCTCTTAATCCTAAAAATAGAGGATATATTACTTATCCACATATAAGCAATGAAGACAAAGAAGTCCAGAAAGGGAGACAATTTACTCAAATTCATACAGTTATTAAGTTGGAAAGTCAAAATCTGAATGAATCACAGCTAAATATTTAACTACCTTGGAGCATTGAGTCTTAAGAATTTATTTATTAATTTATTCTACAACTAGAATGCAATATAGCATAGTCTTTAATAGGGCTTGGAGTCAGACTCTCTGGAATGAATTCTCAGCTTGCCTCCTGTGAACTGTTTGACACTAGACAAATGACTAATGGGTCTCTCTGGGTCTTTGTTTTTTTCATACGTAATATAGAGACACAAATAATACCTACTTCATAGGGTTATTGTGAAGATGAAAAGCATTTAGTGTGGCACCTGAAATTAATAAGCTGTCCATAAATTTCTATATTATTCTTATTATTTATTTCATCCCAGATACTGTGATAAAAAATGTCATTACATTAAGAAGGTGATTGTCCTAGTTCTCAAGGAGAGGCAGACAAGTAAACCAGTAACTGCAAACTAGCATCGCACTGTGAAAGGAATGTATAAGGTCATGTATGATGATCAAGGAGAGATAGCCTCCACTCACACACACACAATGTGTTGCCTCTCCTACCTGGTCTGTGAGCCAGTGCTGATAAACTGCCTTTGATGCTGATGGACAGCCTCGGAGCAGGTGACTGGAGGAGATGACATGACAAAGTGGCCACCAGCATCAGTTGCAAGATTGGGCCAAACTGCCCCAGCAAAGGGGTGCCATGAGGCAATGAATCAGCTCAACACATGGAATTTCTCACAAGAAGGTGGAGAATGCAGTAACAAAAAAATCATCCCAAACAGATCAGCGAGGCACTCAGACTAAATCAGGCACAATCATTAAGGCATAAACCTAGGACTTCTAGTGCCATCATATGTGTTGCTACTGTAGCCCAATTTGTCTAATATTGGAACACGAGGGAATTTCAGAAGTTATCTTTAAAAAGTTCAATATTTTCCATACTCAGCTGAGTGATTTGACCTCTCTAAGGGCAGAATCCAGGCAAGACATGAGGTTTCCTGATTCCCTGTGATGTGTCCATTATACCATCAATAGTAAAAAAATACAAACTGTAAATACTTACAAGAACTGTTTATAAGGTATTTCCATTGTTGCTGTAGCAGTGGGAAGATCCCCGAGATACAGCTTGTGAAGCGGGCAAGTAAGAGCAGGATGAAGCGCCTCTTTGGACAGCACTATTCTGATCTGAAGGCAGCCTGAAACTTCCTCAGAGTGAGCAGAGAAAGGTGAGAATGAAGGTTACAAAGGGTATCTTTGGGACATACACTGTTTTGAAAAACCATCATTTGCTCCATGATGATAAAGGTAAGAAGATAATTAAGTGTAACGAATTGCACATTGAACAAATATTTACCAAGCACCTGCTCTGTGTGCTCTTCAGGGTACTGCAAAGTGATGATCAGAAGATTAGATTTCGGCTCGCATAGAGCTCAGATTCTAGTGGGAAAAAAAGGCATCACAAGTCAATAAATAGAACAAACCTGAAATTGTTTTATAGTTTTAGAAGTGCTGTGAAGACAAGACAGGGTGTTGTGTGAAAAAGTGACTAGGGAACTATTTTTATTGAGTGAATCTGCCCTAAGAAGTTAATATTTGAGCTGAGATCTGAAGAGTTAGGAGGATGTAAACAAGTGAAGACCTAGGGGAAGAGTCTTCCAGGTATAGGTTTAGGTATGATGTGAATGCCATAAAAAGAGGATAAACTCAGACTGTTTGAAGCACTGAGGAAAGCCAGCAGGGCTAAGACACAGTGGGCTTTGGAGACTTGAAAGAGGTAAGGTCAGTAAGGTAGATGAGGTTATGACCTCATGGGATCTCTTCTTAGGGCTACAGGCTCAGGATAAGAGTGTGGAATTTAATCTGGGAGAATGTAAAGTCAAGGAAGGATTTTAAGAAGTGATTGATATGATCAGATGAGAGGTTTTTTTTTTTTTAACAACTTTACTAAGCAATAAGCAATAAACTACATACCATGTAGTTCGCCCAGTATAAAGTATATACTTACATCATTTTTATTATATAACTAATTTATGAAACTATCACTTTGCTCTAATTTTAGAACATCTTCTTCATTCCCAAAAGAAGCCTTATACTCATTATCACTTTCTTCCCATTCTCACCACCCAACTTCCTCCAACACCCCCTCCCCCCCCACACACACATCCCAACTTGCCTTAGGGAGGGATGAAAAGTTGGAGCACGGAGGAATTTTAGGGCAGTGAAACTAGTCTGTATGATACTATAAGGGTGGATACATGTCAGTGTACATTTGTCCAAACCCGTAGAATGTACACCAAGAGGGAATTCTAATGTAAACTATGAACTTTGGGTGTTAGTGATATATCAGTACAGGTTTATCAATTAAAACAAATGTACCACACTGATAATAGGGGAGGCTATGCATGTGTGGGGGCAATGGGTATATGGAAATCTTGGTACCTTCCTCTCAATTTTTCTGAGAAACTAAAACTGCTCTAAAAATAAAATCTTAACAAATCCAGTATAAATGTCATGGTGACTCAGCTAGAGTTTTGTTTTTGGAAATGAAGAGAAGTAGACTGACCCAGAATGTGTTAGAGATAGGACTTACATGTGGAATGGACTGGGCCAGGAGAAGGGAGGTGTAGGTAGAAGAAAAATGAAAGATTAACACCTTAGTGTAATTCTTGACCAACTGTGATAATTGATAAAAGATTTCAGTGTACAGAGCAATATGAGGAGGTCACAACTTTAGTTAGTATAGTTTTGTTTTAATGTATGTGTGTGTGCAGCAATAATCAAAGTTGGATGTTTTACAAATTCAGCATAATGTACCTTCTCTATTCAGGAGGAATTTCACATAGGCTTTTGAACACATAAACTTGAAGTTGAAGGGAAAGTAATGAGAAGAAATGTAAGTTTGGTAGTTGTGCCAGTCTTGACCTGTTTATTTTCAGATCCACTTATTACCCTTCCCCGGTTCTGCTCCTCATCACAGGTGAGCACATCAGTGTTGGGCATGTCTCACACTGGGTTTGGCCAATAGGGGGTACTAGTGAGAGATTCAAAGTTGAAGAAATGGAGAATCAAGGATATTTCCCCACTCTCCCTTTTCCTCGCATGATGTTAGTGGCTGGATATCTTCTGAGGCTCCAGCCCCCATCCCAAAGCCCGGTTGTGATTTCAGCTTACATCTGATGAGCCCCTGAACCTGATATTTATAATTCTAGCTCCCTTCCTTGATCCTCTAGAATGTAGCTGTTGGTAACATGTCCGTTACCTCATTATCTCTTCTTTTTCTTCTTAGCTCTTTTATTGACTATGTATCAATTGACTCTATTAAAGTTATTTTTTAATCCTTAAAATGGTTTTTGTTTTATAGAGTAGACTCTGATAGTAGTTATTAGCGTAAACTTCTTAGTGCTTATATATAGCATATACAGTACATATACAGTACTTAAAGCCATGGGAAATAATAAGATTAATAATAACTGTGCTGTTCATCAGAAAATAACTAAGTCAGGGATTTTGTCTTCATTGTTCAATGATGTATTTCTGGGGCATAGAACACTACTTGTAATATATAAGGACTCAATAAATGTTGGGTAAACAAATCCATTAATTAATTAATTAAAAACATGAACATCTGATTTATTTTATTGTTTCTCCAAATGATCTTCATTTATATAAGTAAAGGTATTTTTGAAATATATTAACATTTGAAAATATGTTAAATTTACTGTTTTCCTAGTGTATCTTTATTTATATCACTGTGTTTCTTATTAATCTCAAGGTGGTAGATTTGATGAAGGATGATTAAAGTTGTAAAAGGAATGTGCAACAAAGAATAAATAGTATTCAACATATGGCATTCAAAATATAGTTTTGCAAAATTAGGCTTTGAAGAATAAGAATTTTGAACTATCTTCGATGCAATAAGAAAGAAAATTAGAGAAATCATATTAAGGAGTTTCTTCCACAACATAGAGAAGAAACCACTCTCTATGGAGGCTCAGCCATGAGGCTTGTTGCCTTCGGTTAATCATTTGCTGTAATGTAGAAAGTAGCCTACTCAGTAAAGTGGATTAGATCTCTACAGACACTCTAAAGGAAAGACCATGAAGGATCCATAGGATATCCCATTTAAGGACCCATGCTACCTTGTTGAAAAGGCAAGCTCTCCCCATCTCAAACACACCCACAACCTTATTATGTGAAAAAAAGAGCAAGAGGATAAAATTTTAAAGAACATTTTCTCTTTTTTTTTTATTTCAACATATTATGAGGGTACAAATGTTTAGTTTACATATATTGTCTTTGCCCCATCCAAGCAGAGATTCAAGCCTGCCCATCCCCAAGGCAGTGTGCACTGCACCCATTAGGTGTGTATATACCCATTTTCTCCTCCTCCCTCCCACCTGCCCGACACCCGATGAATGTTACTACTATACGTGCACTTAATTATCTAAAAGAGTGAATTGGCAAAATCAACTCTGTAGAAAAGGATCTCTGAATAGATTCATGGTGTAAACCAAAAAGACACTGTTAAACTAGAAAATACTAGAAAAACTTTTAAATTGATAAGCTATCTCTCTTGCTTAGTGGAGTTTGACCTTATGAAAAATGAGAGTGAAGAAGTTGTTTTTCTTTTTCACGCCCACATTTTAATATGAATAAATTTGCTACACTACTGCATTTTAAGATTGTTTAATATTTTATTAATTCTACTTGTTAGTTTCTATTCACTGTGATCCTATATCACATTTAACCTCCACTGTCTCCATGACAAAATGGTTGACTCTTCTCTACTGAAGATTATTTTAAAAGGAAGCTGATTAACATTATTACTCAGGAAACTAGCGTCTTTCCAGAAAAATGGAGTTGAGGAAAAGAAAATAACTGAACTCTATGAAATAATTTTGGAAACATCACCTTGACATTTTGGTGTTCTGAATGAATTAAATAAAGGACTATGTAATTTTAATTGCACCTATTAAAATGTGTCTTTCAACAGCAATGCTTAATATAAACTTTCTCTTGAGTTTTTATTTTTATCTCATATGAAAATAATTGCTATTATCGATATCTCAGGCATTGAAGAAAAAATAAAATCTTATACCTCTTTATAAAAATTCAGCTATGTATTTCAATAAAAGATCAATTTATTTAATAGGCCATTATAAGGTAAAATTTAACCTTGTTAAGATTTGAAGATATCTTATATAGGGAAGACCCTGTATCATTCAACTTGAGCTATAGTCTATTGTGAGACATTATTGGAATCCCAGAAAGACAATATCTAGCTATTCAGGAGCTAAAAGGAGTGTTCATTTCAAGGGTAAACCATCACATTTGCACTTGGCCTGGAAGAATCCCTGGTGATTATAATGCTGTCTTTCTTCTTTACCCAAAGAAATATTATACTCCTACTTTTCTTCCCTGATCAAAACCTGTCTTTCTTTCATGACATAGCACAATTAGATTTGCTTTAAGAAAAACCTAATCACATCAAGGCTTTGTGAGAACCTCTTACTCAAATCAGAGTTTGAGCATAGGTTCTATTTAAAGTTTATTTTCAAAACTCATACTTTCTGACAGACTATTTTCACACATGAAAGATTATTTGTTAAAAATAGAACTAGAAGGATATTATGAATTCTAGTAGCTATTTGAAAGAGAAATGTGCAATCTGATTCAAGATGTTATTGTTTTCAAAGGAGTTCCTACCTTAAAAATGCATATCAAAAAGCAAAGAATTAAATTGTTTATTGCAGAAGCTTTAAGGTTAGTAGATTTTTCCATGAGAAGTGGGTATAAAGTCCTTCTTAAGTGTTTAGGCTTTGAATAAAATAATGGTATTTCATTAACAGGTCTCTCTTTTTAGCAAGTATCCATTTAAGAGTTTTTATTGGGTTGACGTAAAACAGTGACACCTTAACTTAATAGTTCCTTATATTTATTATGGTTTATTATGTGCTCACAGAATTTTAGTCATTTTCTGCACTTATTCTCTTCAAATATTAATTTAAATTGTATTTAATAAACTTAAGCATAGTAATTTTATTCTTTCTTATGCATAGCAGCTCACGTGAAGACAATCGTAACAAAAATAAAGTTGGTAAAATAATTAATTTACCACGTGCTAAATTCAAGTAATCTCATATGCATAGAGTATTGTATTTTAAATATGTCTGTTGCATAGTTTGGGCAATTTGAGTATGCATCTAAAAGTATTCCCCAAAATCTTCATGCCAATATGCCTTAACGTTAAAATCAATTTTAACAGAAGAGGTTTCTGAATTAAAAGTGGAATCATCTAGAATGTATGTATTCATTTGTACCAGTCTTCTGAAGGATAATTATTTATGTTGAAAGAGTATAAATCTTGTGTGTACAGTTTAATCTTTTTTCTTTAGTTTTAAAGAAAAAAGTAGAAAGTAACATACTGCGTGTGTGTGAACATAAGTTTTGTAGATGAATTCTTTAAGTCTCTTACCTGTGAACACTACTTCAATACCAGAAAAGACACTTTCAATCACTACCAATTTACATAAGACAAAAATGTTTTATTAGTGTAATTAATGGAGTTCAGGTGATAAGAGAGTAGCAATCCTTTCAAAAAGTGAACTTTATGAAAACAACAGGCTACTACCGGCAAAGGGGAAATTTAATATTCTAGCATAAGCCTTTTTTTGATTTTTGTAATCAGAGACCTTTTTTTTGCAGGTCTTTACCAGATTTTACAGTTTATATTTTAAAGACAATTTTTAGTATTGCTCAAGTAACACATGTTCATAGTAGAAAATGTTTAAAATATTGAAAAGATGTATTTTTCCCCCCAAAGAGTTTGAGATGCAGAAAATTTGTGAGGATCATCTGTAAAGTAATTGGTCTTGGATTAATTCCAAATGGTAAAACATAGAACAGATTGACTCTTTATCCGTTATGGAAAACATGAAACATTTTTAGGCCAAATCTATAGATGGTATAGAACGTATGTACATATCATATGGTACGCTTAGATTTTTGCAGAGTGATATTTTACTATTTTATGTCTGGAGATTAAAAAAAGAAACCTGGGAAACAAACTGTTTCTTTTATTTTTCACAAACTTCTTTAGAGTCTGTTTCTTTGATTCCTCATTCACACATTGTCCAGACAGTTGACCCCTGAGTTTGGTAGATTAATGGCACTGCATCAAGCGCATATCAAACAAATGTGGCACTTCTAAAGCCACAGCACCAAACTGCAAATTGGAAATACACCCTTGGTTATACTATCAACAAAGGAGACACTTGATGTGTGATTCCACTCATCATTCCTCTTTAGCCATTATCAGACAGCTGAGAACAGACAACAATGAAAGAACATGTGCTTGATTGTTAGCATGTCAGACGTACATTATTAAAAACAGTAGGGACAAGGGGAGAGATGAGAGGAAAGGCATTGGCTTCTTTGTTCCGTATGTGAGGGTTTATTTGGAAAGAAAAGAATTCTAAGAAGCACTGCCACGTAACTCCCTGTGATGAAGGCCTAGCTTTCCCTCTGTTCATTTGATAATGAAGTTCATGTTCTTTCTTTTTGTTTCTTCCATAATGAAAATGATTAGCAACTTGTTTTAACTGCTTACTCATTCTCATCTATTTCAACTGAAAACTCATTTTCATCTGACTAAATTTCTGATTGTTTTTCAAAGATCTGTATACAATTACCTGGTGTAATTCAGCAAGACTGTTTTCAATCCATTCCCTCCTAAGGGGACTCGGATAAAGAGTTAGGAATTATCTGTTTCATTCGGACTTTGCAAATAAAAATAAAATCATTAATGATCAGGTTTATTGCATATAATATTATAAATGATTTAACCAAAGTAAAGGATCAAGTTCAGAGGAAATAACAATCTCTCAATAGCTTTTAGTTACACTTGAGACAGTGCCCATAAAGAATTCAGAATTTTTTTTAACTGAGTATGTTATTTTTTAACTGAAATTTTTTTAAATGAATATATGAAAGTACTACAATAGTGTCAAATACAGGGTTAGGACCCACAAAACATAATTTATAAAATAAACTTTTAAAACAGAATGAAATTTATATCTATAAAAAATCTAAAATTTTTATCTATAAAAATCTAAAAATTTTCTTCTTCACATCCTTAAATTTATGTTGGATGATAATTTTCTTAAGTAGTCTTGAATCTTTTTTTGAAATAAAGTTTTTTTTCTTATATTCTTCACAAAAAGAATGTACATTCATTCAACAATGTACATAAGTTATTTTTAAAAATTTATGCAAATACTTTTCTCATTTTCTATAGAAACTGAAATCTATAGTTTCAGTTTCTCTTCTAAAATAAGGAATCATATTAGTCAACAAATGTAAAAAAGTGGTTTATGAAAACAGATGAATATTATTATCTTTAATGTATTTATTTTGCTCTACTTGCCCAAATCATGGATACTAGAGGTTTGAATATTCCAATATCTATATTAAAATATTAATATATTAAATTGCTCTACTCCATAGTTCTTATAACTTTATTGGAATTCAATTTGTCATTATAATATTCTAAAATATATGGTCTCTGTTATAGTCAGATGTACTTACAAAGAAACATAAAAATAAAAATTATGAATTCTTATGATTTCACTTAATTAAAAAGGGAAATATAATTTATTTAAAATTTTCCTATCCAAATTTAAAACTGAAAACTCTTTAATTCCTTTATTAGCTACAATCTAAAGTATGTATTTGGAAAGCCTTTGAATGTACCCTTATATAAAGATGACTAATCAGAATAATTTTTTTTCTTTTTTTCTTTTTGTTTTTCTTTCTTGTTTCAGCATACTATGGGGTTACAAATGTTTAGGTTATGTTATTGCTCTTGCCCCATCCGAGTTAGAGCTTCAAGTGTGTCATGTCCATCCCCCAGATGGTGGCCATCGCACTCATTATGTATGTCTATGCTCATCCCCCCCTCCCCTGTCCCATCTGCCCGATACCTGATAAATGTTATTCCTATATGTGCACTTAGGTGTTGATCAGTTAATACCAATTTGATGGTGAGTACATGTGGTGCTTATTTTTCCATTCTTGGAATATTTCACTTAGTAGAATAGGTTCCAGCTCTATCCAGGAAAATACAAGAGGTGCTATATCACCATCATTTCTTATAGCTGAATAGTACTCCATGGTATACATATCCACATTTTATTAATCCACTCATGTATTGATGGGCACTTGGGTTGTTTCCACATCTTTGCAATTGTGAATTGTGCTGCTATAAACATTCGAGTGCAGATGTGTTTTTTATAGAATATCTTTTGTTCTTTTGGGTAGATGCC